>JAVYIG010009126.1:0-81753 GCA_035222895.1 Strongylocentrotus droebachiensis | reverse complement strand
TTTCATTTTGGAGGCTCCATTTCAAATTTTTGGGAAATTTTCGGGGGCTACTTTTTCAACTTTCGGGGCTCTTTTTTCTGGGGCTACTTTTTCATTAATTCATAAAAGGATAGGCCTACACTTTGTTGAGATTTGTTTAGTAGGCTAAGGTTTCAGGCTTTCTACTTCATTATTGCCTATTTAAAAAAAAAACAACATATTTCTAGTTCAATAACTAAGTTTTCATGCATTGATTTGATGCAAGAACTGTAACATAATGAACCTAGATTGTGATTAATTCTGACCATGAATTTCGATAATCATTTTTCAAAGTAAAATTTTCACAAGAAAATCAGACAGTCGTTTAAAAACGTAGACATTAGTAATATTTTTACTAATTCTAAGCTCAGGTTTCGTAAATCTATTCACGAAACTATATTGAATTCGCGGCAATATGATGCAAACCAACAGATAACAATTTCAAAGTGTCAAATGAGTTGAGATGAGCTTGCAGGAAGCTCAACACCGGCGCCGCAGGCGTCGGACGCCTGCGGGGCGCGGTCTCGGTGTTGGAGCTTCCTGCAAGCTCATCTCAACTCACACACACTGCACTGCGTGTTGATTGAAGGCAGCTTGCGACCGAACTGTCAGTCCAATGGTTTTTCTTGTGAAAACTTTCCTTTAGAAAATGATAATCAAAATTTTGTACTATATGGCCGTAATAATCACAAAATAAGCTTTGATTTCATACCTCCATTCACGAAAACTATATAAAAATCGCGGCAATAATGATGGAAATAGGTCTCTAAGTTGAGCGTTGACGGGAAGCTTCGTGTGTATATTTCTGTGGCTTGTGTAGCGCTAAAGCACATCCTATAGCAAGACGCTTTCCTCTCGGTGATCCGCCCTTTGCATAAAGCATTTAATACGCAACATAATGTGAGTGGTTTGTCATTTGTGTGTGTCTCTTTGAGAACTGCAAAGAAATGAGTGTGATCGACGGCGCGGTCTATATAGAGAAAATCATATAGGAAGATACCTAACACGGGGTAAGTCGTACCCATTCAGCGTGCATTTAATACTCAACTTAATGCGAGTGGATGGTCATCGGTCGTGTGTCTACGGATGTCATGTTGAATATCCATGAGGTATCTCTGTCGTCACGCATATCATGCATTATGCATGTCGCGTCTGTTTTCGCCCTGGACGTCGGCACGGAGGAGGACCTCGGGCGGAGTATAGCCAATTCCACAGAGTTGACTCTCCCGCGGACGACGGCACCGGTCACCGGTACCCCGAGGGGAGGGTTCAGGAGGAGATAGCTGCACCAACTTGGGTCGGCGATCTCATTAAAAAACAATAGACTACAAAGGCTGGCGGAGACGTCGCGCCCCCCGCGGAGCCTTAGCGTATTACTTATAGTGATAGAAGGCATTACGCTTTGAAATTTGTGAACATATTTTGCCTGTACCAAGCAATTACTTCTTTTTGTGCATCTTGTTTGCATTTACCCCCCCCCCCCCCTCATATCACACCCTTTGATTCTCTCTCTATTCCTTTCCATCTCTCTCTCTATCTCTCTCCTCTTTCTCCTAATGTCCCACCACTCTCTCTCCCCTTCTCTCGATCTTTTCCTCTTTTCTCTCTCCCAATCTGTCTCTCCCTTCTCTCTCCCAATTTGTTTCTCCCCTCTCTCTCTCCTCTTCCCCTTTCTCCCAATCTGTCTCTCTCTTCTCTCTCCCAATCTGTTTCTCCCCTCTATCTCTCTCTCTCTCCTCTTTCTCGTTTCTCTCGCCCAATCTTTCTCTCCCCTCTCTCTCTATCTCTCTCTCTCTTTCTCTCTCTCTTCCCCTTTCTCCCAATCTGTCTCTCCCTTCTCTCTCCCAATCTGTTTCTCCTCTCTCTCCTCTTTCTCTTTTTTTCTCTCCCAACCTGTCTCTCCCCTCCCCCTCCCCTCCTAATTTCACAACTGGGAATTTTCACAACTCTTATTTTCACATGATCAGATCAACGCGAACGAAAAAGTAGATTGATCAAATATATATATATATATATACGGCGCAAACAATCACAGCTTTTCGTGTACGCTTTCCACGTAGAACAAGGCACCAGCGAATGCAAACGGTACTATATAATTGTTGCTTATTTCAAATCTCGGTGAAAACGTTAATGAGACGAAATCCCATAGACCAGTACAAACATTTTCTTTTGCGGAACCATTCTATTATACAGTGCATCCAAGACAAAACGAAACCGAGAATTATCGATGTTTTATCATAACTTAATCACAATTTTAAAAAAAAATGACACATATTTGTAAAGCTCCGATCCTCTTCTTTCATTTGATGCAACTAAAATGATGCATATTTCACGCATGAGTGATCAAAACAATTTGAAGAGAGGGTAGCAACAAGTCATTTGGGGAAAGGGGCGGTATCTGAGTTTCGAAGTGAAAATCACATTTCTAGAAAGTTTATTTTCTGCCCTTTTATATGACACCTTAATCAGGAAAAATGAGCCAGGAATAACAAACTTCCGTCTGTTTAAAGCAATGCTTGCATTTCCATAATATTTAATTAAACGAATTCGTTTTCACTGGCTTCCTGTCGTAGCAGCAAACAGGGTTGACAAAAGACTTAACTCCTTTTCGTTTCCGATCAGCTATGCACAAAGAAGACGAATCCTCAGGTTTCAAAATTGAAAAAAATATTTCCCATATCTTGTTATCTGCTTTTTTTAACAATTTATTTGTTTACCTGAGATGAAGAAGCTCGATTAGCAATCTCTTTGTAGAAATCATCATGAAATGAACATGAATGAATCTCTAGGTATGTAAGATGAGGCAGGAGACTGATAAACTTCTCCAGACAGAAGGATGCTGATTGATCATCGCGTAGTTTCAAATTGTCAACCTTAAACGTCTGAATCTGTCCACGGAAATAGAAACGAATAACATACGTGAATCATGAAGTATGACATGGGGAAAATAATGGAACCCTTAATATGTTCTGTACTGTCTCATTAAGCATTCACATATCCAAGGTTCTGGTTTGAGGGGGGAGGGCCTGTTAAGAGAAATCTAAAGAGCAAAATAGTCGGTAAATGTTTGGTTGGTTGGTTTTATTTTCTGTGTAAAATGTATATATAATGAACACAAACATATTCAAAATCAGAATTATAAAAGAATACAGCTGGAATGCTCTAATCTAGACACAGAGAAACTTATCCCAACATGAGGAAGCTGATAGCTCACCATTTAGCTATAGGAACGTCTGATTGGCGACAAAAAGTCATTCATGGGAAAGGCGTCAGGAATATTTACGCCAATTTATTCGTAATCCTATTTGGCAGCCTCAGGTTTCATAAAAAAAGAAAACAAATATTTCCCATCCCTTTTGATCTGTTTCTTTTAAAAGAAATAAATTGTACCTGAGATAAAGGAGCTCGATCAGCAATCTCTTTGTAGTAATCATCATGAAGGTAACATGAGCGAATCTTCAGGTCTATAAGATGAGGCAGGAGACTGATAAACTTCCCCAGACAGTAGGATGCTGATTGATTATCGCGTAGGTTCAAATTGTCAACCATAAACGTCTGAATCTGTGCAGGAAAATACAAAAGAATAACATACGTGGATCATGAAGCATGACATGGGGAAAATATTGGAACCCGTTAATATAGTCTGTACTGTCACTTTAAGCATTCACATAATAACAGAAGATGATCCAGGGTTCAGATTTGAGGGGGGAGGGAGAGTCAGTTAAAAGGAATCTAAAGAGCAAAGTAACCTGTAACTGTTTGTTTGGTTTGTATTATTGTCTGTGTAAAATTTATACATCATGAACAAAAACATATACAAAACTAAACAACACTAGAAATTTAAATCGTCATGGGGACGAATTAGGTGATCTGTTTTCAATTTGATGATCATTGAAAAGTCAAAAAAGAAAAAAAAATGAAGAAAACATTTTGTTGGAGACTCCCGGACTCGAACCAGTGACCTCGAGGTCGGAAGTCAAGTGAGTTACCGATATACCAAAACATTTCCCATAGCGATTACACGTAAACGGATAATGGAATTCTCAAATCCCACATTGTAAGTGAAATATGAGCATGATCCCGGCATCTGATCGAAAAATAAATGGCACATTCGTGATAGCTTATTGTCTCAGCTACAACATACTCAAGGCTCAGCGTAAACAAAGATAAAACGACGGAGATATTGCTCGCGAAAGACGAGAATGTAGAATCAAGTTTTGAGAAATAGTCATGTCCCATAGAGAATAGACGCAAAATGTGAAAAAATTAACATGCCTCCTTTAATCGGAAAAATACGCCATGATGCCTTTGTCAAAATAAAATATCGTGGTGACTACATTTGTAGAGAATATTCTCAGGTAGAACATATTAAAATCTGAAAGAAAATTAATAAATATTTACAGAGATACAATCAATTTTTCCAAAAATCTGCTGACGTCATAATATGCAAATTGAAATTTTGAGTTCGGAGGCCATTATCATGACGTCATGAGTTAATTGAGGGTCAAATGAGACATGAAATCATTTCTCCAATTCATACTCTATCAAAATATGAAAACAAAATTGGGGTCACCTTGCATCCTAAAGCGCTACAATGGATTTTGTATAGGCATGTTTTTGCCCATGTATGCTATGTATTACGAGAGCTCGCACGCACGGACATTATCTTAAACGGACGCTCATTCCGTTATTACTGGTCAGAAAAAGGTGAACAAGGTATCAAAATGCTTGGAAAAATGTGCCAAACATGATGACAGGAAAAATTTGGCGATTCTATGTTGTAAAATATCAATACGCGCGAAAACGCGCGCCCATGCGCGTGTGCGCGTTTTTTGGCAAAATGCTTAAAATGGCCTGAAACGTATGCAAATGAATTTGATACGATTTGGAGCATTTTTATTTTTTACTTTCCGTTAAAAAGATATGATCAGGAGGAAGCTGATTGGTCATCATTTAGTTATAGGTATGTCAGATTTGTTATAAAGTGTCATTCATGGAGAAAAAAACGTCAGGAGTAATTACGAAAATTCATTCATATTCCTCTCCCGCAACCTCAGGTTTAAAAAAGGAAACAAATATTTCCTATCTCCTTTTATCTGCTTCTTTAAAAAAAGATTTTACCTGAAATGAAGAAGCTCGATCAGCAATCTCTTTGTAGTAATAATCATGAAAGGAACATGAGCAAATATCCACGTCTGTAAGATGAGGCAGGAGACTGAGAAACTTCCCAAGACAGTAGGAAGCTGATCGATTATCGCGTAGGTTCAATTTGTCAACCTTAAACGTATGAATCTGTGCATGAAAAATACAAACGAATAACATAAGTGATTCATGAAGTTTGACATGGGGTAAACTAATGGAACCCGCTAATATAATCTGTACTGTCACATTTGTAAAAATCGCGTCGAAACGCGTCATATGACGTACATAAACCTAGGTTTGTGGACAAACCTCCTGTGGTCACGGCCACTGGCTTCATCGGGCCGAATTGGGCAATGTTTTTGTTAAAATACAATATATAAAAACATTCATATCAAATAACATCAAAATTAGAAGATGAAGAGGAAAAAGTGGAAGAGAAGAAGGAAGAAGAAGAAGAAGATTCAAGTGGGCATATTAAAAGGATAGACAGAGGGTAGTGCGAATAGTAACACTATCATAAGGTATGGATATCAATATTCAGGCTTTCAAAATATACAAACTATAAATGATAGAGGCCAAGTTATGTTTTAAAAAAATACTTATATGACAAATTGTACGAATTAAAAATTTACTCTAGGTAGCAGCTACTCTATGGGAAAGGTAATAATGTTTTATTCAGACTAAAAAAAAGGGAATTATTAGAAAAAAAGTAAAAGTAGAAGAAGAGGAAAGAGGAACATAGGATTTAGAAGGAAGGAGAAGAGCGAGGTGAAGAAAGAGGTGGGAAAGCAGAAGTGGTAGACGATGAGGAGACATTTTTAACATTGGCCATGAAAGATAATTTCAGTCATTCAAACAATCAAAAATAAATGATTAACACAGATGTTCAACTTCGAAAAAGAAGATGTAGTGTTTCTATAACAGAGGTATATACAATTATATATATAGGCCTATATATATAAAATGATCTGTATAACATAGTGATTACATTACATTGTGTGTTAATTGAAAACATAGTTGGCATTCAAGTATTGCATTTATGGGATTACATTATAACTATAATATTGGTAGTATTAAACAAAACAAAATGAAATGAATCTAACTATATGCGGATTGAACCTTTTAGAATTTAACCAAAGTGTGTTTGCCTCTCGGACTGCCGTAGATGTGGTAGGGCCTCAATTCCATGCCTCATGGTGGTAAGACTATTAATCACATAATTTTAGGGATAAAATTCACCTTGTGAACATCACAATGCTACCGATAGTGATTCTTCTTTCCTTTTCTTTACAATTTCATTCGCCAAAAAGTACAAATGTCGGCATGAAAGACCACAAATGAGTGATTGGAGAGCAATTAACGAAAAGTATAATGTCGACGATTATCTAATAAATTTGGTTTGACTTAAAGGCTCTCCTCTCTAGTTGGGGATAATTTCTAGACATATCACCTATACATCCACAAATTAAGACATTCAAACGAAATAATGTATATTCCCATTGAAGGACATCTAATTATAAAGAGAGCACAGAGAAAGAGAGACAATTTTAGAGAATATATAGAAGGAAATGGGAGAAGAGGTAGGCAAGAAAAGAAATTGTTAGGTCAAGGAAGAGATGAAAACTGAGAAAGAGGGAAGGAGAGAAGGGGGAGATGGGGGTAGACATTTAAGAAAGCTGCTTTGCTGCTTTACTAACCTTTGAATCCACCTCTTCGCCATGAAAGTCTGGAAAACATTCTTTACCTGCAATCTGTATGCCATTCTTAGCCAAATCCAACTGACGGACACATGTTCTATGG
Source organism: Strongylocentrotus droebachiensis (assembly GCA_035222895.1). Taxonomy (NCBI): domain Eukaryota; kingdom Metazoa; phylum Echinodermata; class Echinoidea; order Camarodonta; family Strongylocentrotidae; genus Strongylocentrotus; species Strongylocentrotus droebachiensis. Next base: position 74,793 of record JAVYIG010009126.1, on the reverse strand, counting down.
CAAAGTGCATCTATCATATCTACTGTTAATGGTCCAGTACTAGAGACTAAAGATAACGTCCTTTGTGCCTGTTGAACAGAAGAGATGCTGGTTTATTATTTGAAAAACCCTGAAAAGCATACCATGACATCGCCCGCATAGTTAATACAAATAACTAGATATTGATAATAATAATAATAACTTTTACTTTAAACAAAGCGCTTTTCTTAAGACATTTATATCAAAGCGCTTATATTGACAATATTTTGGAAATATTTCCAAATACGACCGAACATGTCGTATTATAGTAACTGAATTAGGGCACAGTTTAATGAGATTTCTATAAGACGCTAATCATACAGTTTATATTTAAAATTCCAATAATTCGGCTTATGACACTGATAGGTGTCCGATGCTTCATATGCTTTTAATTTGGTATTAAGAAGCGGACATGAATGATACATGATATTTTTTAGATTTACTTGATGTCCTTCCTGGTATTCTCTCCCGTTTTAAAGTAATACCATTCATAAATTTCAATTTTCGTACTTTCTGATGACTTTTAAAACTTCTTTAGGACCAATATAGTCGATATGACAAAGACATTTACCGTGTCATGTTGAAGTGTTATTTTCATCCTGTTCTCAGTAGTTATTTGTTCAGCCAGGGGGTCCAATTCGTCATCCGTAAAACAGCTATATATACTATACAAACAAAAAATTTAAATAATTTTCGTTTAGGTTTCAAACAGTTTAGAAAATTAACGATTAGTCTCCACTATCAAAACAAAAATAGCATTAAATGTGAAATAAAAATCCCATTAACTATGATGGAAACAAAGTTTAATGATTTACAACACTGTTAGAAACAGACAACTTTTACTATTTAAAAATTACTCTTGGGATAATTTTGATCGCTGTCAGAATTTATAATAATTTACCCTATTTGTTTGTATTTTTAAAATACATAAAATAGGCCTATCAACTTTTTTAATTGGATAATCTAATTATGTATTAACTTGTATTATCATTAATATTAATTTCACTATTATTATTGTTATCATTATCATCATCATTATTATTATTATCATTGGAAATAGTGACGATTTCTGCAAAAATGGCCCTGAACGTACCTTATTGATTTCAAATGTAGGTGGTTCTTTAGATTACGTAGTATTGCTTCACTGCGTATGTTGCCCATTACTAGCTCTCGGAAGGTCAGACAGGTGAGTTGTGGGAATGAACTGGAGAAAAGTTGTCCCAGTGAAGTAGGTTCTCCTATGAGAGGAACTGATTTCCTCCCTTTCTCACCTATTTCTCTAAAAGAAAATACCTTTCTCCTTTCCTCACCATGCTTAATAGACAACACTGCTAGGCTGGAATGTGCCAAACGTTCAACATCTCCCGGCGAGACAGTGTAAAGAGTGTTAAAAGTCAATTGTGTCAAGCTCGGGAATAGGTCCCCAATGGTCACATTAATGTCACCGTTATTAATCCTCTGTATACCATTTAGGAATTGATGATCAACAACCAGCTCTTTGATTGAGGATTTATCTCCCTGTGTGCGAAATGACAATAGAGTATGAAACAGAATGGCAGATAAGTCTTTTTTACAATGCCATACCTACAAAAAATGCCCATTCTGATGAAAAGAGAAAAATAATTCTAAATAAAACTTTTTTTCTGATGAAGCAGATAGGTTATTTCCCCAAATATGGATATCTTACGGCCAATTAGAGATGTGTTTTACAATCATTGCTCGAAGAAAACATACTCACAGAATGCTTTTCCTGCTTTTTCCCTAATATAGTCACCCTATTTTATGGTCATTTACTTTTCATTAACTTCTTTATTTGAAAAACACTTTTTTTGTGGGAATTCCACCTTGATATTCAGGTTGTTTTTGCTATAACAGAAGCAGAAAATAGAAAGAAACAGGTCATTGAAAATTTGGGCAAATTCCGATTAAAAATAAGGATTTTTTTTTTTTTTTTTCCTCAGGAATCAAAAATCTTCCCTTAATATAATTATTACAAATATGTTTATATTAAACCCAGTATGGAAAATAATCTATTCCGTCTTCAATAACAAAGAAGTGAAATTTCATGAAATGTTATGTATAAAGCAAATTAGAAAGGAGCTCGCAAGATACGTCACATGTGTGTTTGATTGATCGCACAATAACAAATGCTTACGGTTAAATAGGAATTTGCTCCAACTTTCACCGACCTGTTTATCTAATTTTCTGCTTTTGTTAAAACCAACTTAAATCAGGGCGGACTTCCCCTTTAACAAATAAAACGATTAGCTTTTTTTGTTATTTTATTATCGTATGTTCTATCTTACTCCTGTTATTTTGTTTATACAGTGCGTCCCAGAACAAAACGAAACCGAGAATTATCGATGTTTTACCTTAACGTAAATACAATTATGATTGATATATGACACATATTTGGAAAGCTTAGATTCTCCACTTTCATCTGATGCAACTCGTAATATCCATATTTCACACATGCGTGATTAAAATGAATTTAAAGAGAGGAAAAAAAAGTCATTTGGCGGACGGAATCTGAATTTCAAATAGAAAATCACATTTCTAGAAAATTGAGTTTCTGCCCTTTCATATGACACCTCAATCAGGAAAAATGAGCTAGGAATAACAAAATTCTGTTTGTTTAAAGTAATGCTTGCATTTCCATAATTTTATTAAACGAATTCGTTTTCACTGGCTGTCTGCTGTAGCAACATACGGAATTAACAAAAGACTTAACTCCGTTTCGTTGACAATCAACCGTAGACGAAAGACTTCATGCATGGCTGATTTTCAACGAAACGGAGTTAAGTCTTTTGTCAATTCTGCTTGTTGCTACGGCAGGGAGCCAGTGAAAACGTACTAATTTAAACAAACAAAATTTTTCATTCCTTGCTCATTTTTCATGATTGAGGTGTCATATGAAAGGGCAGAAACTCAACTTTTTAGAAATGTGATTTTCTCTTTGAAATTCAGATACCGCCCGCCAAATGACTTTTTGTTTTCCTCTCTTCAAATTCATTTTAATCACGCATGCGTGAAATATGGATATTACGAGTTGCATCAAATGAAAACCTTTTGTTCCAAATATGTAAAACATATCTAGAATAGCACCACAAGCAAAGGTGCAAATGCTTCAATTTATCAAAGGGTGGGAAAATACTTACTGCCCTCCAAGAGACAATAAGCAAAAACGCATTTCCATCCTTCGAAATAATAAAATGTCTCAACAAAGTAGTATAAGTTAAGACTTGTAGAAACCCTGTCTCACAGAGGAGCACAATCATTTCTACCCCCTACTCTCACAAGGGTTAATCTCTCCACAAAAGAGGGGGCAATTGGTTGTATTTTGTACTGTCTCATTCGCATGAAACAACTTAAGCAATCAACCATTTTGCTCGGTCACTACACTCCCTCGCCGAGTAGCTGTACATAAATAAAAATTCTGAATTCGCTCTTCATTTTTGAATGTTTTTAAAGCTTCCTATACACAAAAAAGCCTTATTCCAATAGTACAAAACCCATAATGACAGTTGTAGAGTTCATTCCCTTTTCTAGCAAGTGCTCACTCTCTAGCCCTATGTCGCCCTTTGTCATGCTATCCGCTGAGACAATAATATTTAGATGTCAGGCCTAAAAAGCGATGAAGAAAATAATGTATGAAGTTTGCATATTTTCTTTAAATGTCTTTTCGGAGAGAAAAAATCAGTGAAAATCCTTGACAGTTGCCCTCCCCCTCCCCCCTTCCCCCCTTCCCAAAATGAAATAGTCCTGACGTGCCACGTCCCCGGTTTAGGTTTTTGAACTAAAAATGGAAGTATAATTTACACTGTACCGTGTCTACAATTCGTGTGATAAAGACGTATTGTAATCATTAGTATTCCGTTTAAATAATTATATATTTACCGCCATTGTAGAAACTCGTGTATGCATTAACTGATAGAAGTCATCATCCAATGTTGTACAATAAAACACTAATCTTGATAATGAGTTCGATGCGGATAAGACGTCTGCTAGGTCACGTGATACAGTCGGGCCACATGATCTGTGTCTGAACACCAAAGTCTCCTGAAATAGACATAAACACGTTATGATTACTAAACAATTCTTAGATGCTGCTTGTAAGTATCGGCTTGCATGGTGATGTACAGTGCGTCCCAGAAAAAACGAAACCGAGAAGTATCGATGTTCTATCATAACTTAATCACAACTATTATTAATGAATGATACATATTTGGAAAGCTTAGAGTCTCCTCTTTCATGTGATGCTACTCAGATAATGCATATTTTACGCATAAGTGATTAAAAGCAATTTGAAGGAAGTAAACCAAAAAGACATTTGGCGGGCGGTATCTGAATTTCGAAGAAAAATTCACATTTCTAGAAAGTTGAGTTTCTGCCCTTTCATATGACACCTCAATCAGGAAAAATGAGCGAGGAATGACAAAGTTCTGTTTGTTTTAAGTAGTGCTTGCATTTCCATAATTTTATTGAACGAATTCGTTTTCACCGGCTGCCTGCCGTATCAATAAACGAAATTAACAAAAGACTTAACTCCGTTTCGTTGACAATCAGCCGTAGACGAGAGTCTTCATGTATAGCTGATTGTCAATGAAACGGAGTTAAGTCTTTTGTCAAATCTGCTTTTTGCTACGGCAGGCACTCAGTGAAAACGAAATCGTTTGTTAAAATTATGAAAATGTGAGGGCTACTTTAAACAAACAGAACTTTGTTATTCCTGGCTCTTTTTTCTTGATTGAGGTATCATATGAAAGAACAGAAAATGAACTTTCTAGAAATATGAATTTTTCTTTGAAATTCAGATACCGCCCTCTTATACTTTTTGGTTTCCTTCCTTCAAATTGCTTTTAATCACTCATGCGTGGAATATGCATTACGTGAGTAGCATTAACTGAAAGGACAGACTCTAAGCTTTCCAAATATGTATCATTCATTAATTATGGTTGTGATTAAGTTATGATAAAACATCGATACTTCTCGGTTTCGTTTTTTCTGGGACGCACTGTATAGGCTTGCGGGTGCACCATGTGATCAGAGAGAGGGATGATTGAGGAGTCCTGAAAAGGCCTCTCGGTATCTTTCTTGAGGGTGTAATGTATATTTCCCCCACGTCCGCACCCCGATGACTTAAAGACCGTCAATACTACTGGGCCCGAAGGGATTAGAACACACAGCGAGGTCACTAACAGGTGGCTATCTCATTAACTCAGCTCTCAACTAACATAAAGCAGGGCTCCCACTTAGCCGAGGCGGAGCCACGAGTTGTGGCGAGCTGGCGCGATCTTATGGCAAGCAGTTTTATCATTAAAACATATTTCTTGATATCACGAAATCGAATTCTTGATATCAAGAATTACCATTGCTTTACAACGTAAAATTATTTCATGATATCAAGAATTGATTTCCTGATATCAAGAAATATGTTTTAATGATAAAACGGCTCTGCCATAAGATCGAGCCAGCTCGCAACAACTAGAGGCTCCAACTCGGCTGAGTGGGAGCCCTGCTTTAGAAAAAGATGATCACGGGGGAGCGACAGGCACCGATTGGGGAAGTTTTCTATATAGAGGGAGCAAGTAGCTACAAGTCGGACAGTGGGGCTTTAAGCTCACGCACGCCAGCTATTCCCCACTCCTGACGACGGATAGTCAACCTGTTTGAAACGTCGAGCCACTCCCGCCACCCATCCTCTCCGAGCGCTATAGTTCTCCTTAGAATTATAAGCTAAGAAAGATAACCAACAGTCTTTTTCAAGACTACACCAACAGTCCTTTTTAGGACTACACACCCTCAAGAAAGATTACCAATAGTCCTTTTTAAATTTGACCAATTTTACCACAATTTTACACTGTCGCTCATATAGGTGGAATATTTTTGTTTTACCCCAATTTATGGAATTATTTTGAAAATAATTTAAAAATAATAGATCTAGATAAAAGTATACATTCTCAGATTTTATTGAATAATAATTTGCAAATGTGTGTTTTGCGTGACTGCTAAAGGATGTAAATGCTTCTATGCTTATCAAATAGGGGACCTACGCCCTTAAGTCATAAATGACAGTAATGAGGAATAATGCCCCACAAAAGGGCACTAAAATAGCACATCGACACGGTTTTTATCCTGGGGCCTCACAGTTACGAGGCCATTGCTTCGTCACTGTCCCATGACTGTACGCAGCGGGGGCTAGGGTAGGGGGCAGTTTCCATAAATAAAATAAAAAAACAGAAAATGCAATAAATTTTCAATAATTTATTGCCTTTTACCCCGGTTCCCAACATTAACAAATCCTCTGTGTGCCCATGCCTTGAGCTATAATGCATGGCCATCTAGAAGATTTGGTGGGGGGGGGGGCGGGGGAACAGTATATTACTTGGTACATACCATACCATATCTGTACATGTTGTTAGATCCATTTTGTAGCATGCACGCGTGTACCAAGGAGGGTGATGCTCAATCTCATATTGGTAAAGGGAACAATCCTACAATGCAAACAACGTCTGTAGGTAGGACATAAATATTACTGAAACCGTTTTTAGTGCTCAAAATTGTATAAAAAACTTGATTTTCAGACAGAAGAATGCTCAAGCTTTCCTAGTCAAGGAGGGGGCACACCTGCCTCCGTGATCCTCGAAAGAGTCCACTTCATATTATGTTTGCACTCTGCACCCCCCCCCCCCAACTAAAATCGAAGTGACGGTATATACAGTATGTAAATGATACTATAACAAACCATTCCATGTTGTTCCATGATGAATATATAACCAGACACTGTATGAGCAGGCATGTCTTTATCGAAGGTCAACATTTTCTTTTCTGCAAATATCCGTTGTCCTACTGCTTTCGCCGTATCATCGTTATACGCTTCAAAAGTGACATCTGCTAGAAAATCTCTTCTTTGTTGTACATCTGGAAAGTCATTTTGTTGTATTTTCTTGACAATATCAAGTCCCACCTCCTTTCCCAGGGCAGCGGTGAAATACAAGAGGTAACGGAATTCCTGTGGATTATCGCTCAGTACTTCACCAATGGACCTACTGTACTCTTCGCGATTCGTGTCATATAGAGAGGCAAGATAAACAGACGCAATATATTCTTGAAATAATTTGTGAGGAAAGAAAACACTAGTGGTTATAGGCTGTGAATTAGTCAAAGTTCTTTTCCATTTTGATACATTTTGATTTTCCCGACTTAGAACTCCGATTCTGCAACATGTCTCCATGGCTTCCTTACACGAGCTGAAGTCCTCCTCATTAAAAACCAATTTCTTTTTCAGGAGTCCTGAGCAGGCAATCGATCCTATTCTTTGCAAACAAAACTTGGTATTATCCATTTTCTCATCCAGATGTGCGTCATGTAACACTTCGGCATCCTTTGACACATAATGGTCTCTTAGAGACGTGATCATTTGTTCAAATATTTGAGAAAATGTCTTTAGTCTGCGTATTGTTTCTCGTTCCTCACTGTCACAATTTTCCCATAAGATGCATAGCATTGCTACAAAAATTGGGAAGGGTGCCATGTTCTCCTTGATTACATCATTCACTTCTATAAGCTGACATAGTTCTGATCCCGCGTTTTCATCTTTCACGAAGTACTTTCTGATGTATTTTGAGACATTTTCAGCACTAAATCCTTTTATTGCAATGAAAGCATACGACTTACTCAATCCTTTGTTGGATTTGATCTTATGCGCCCTCCACGGTCTTGTTGTCACAAGAACTACGCATTGCTTGAATTTCTTTGATCGTAGAATCTGAGAAATATCTGAGTTTTCATTAGCAGAGAGGTCTCCATCATACTCATCGAGTCCATCAAGTACAATCAGAACCTTTGTAGGTTGAGACAATATGTAATTATCGATCTGTTTAGGGTTCACAGCATTATTGTCAGAGAGATAGTTTTTCATAATATCACCAACTGTCTGACCCTTAACAACGTTACGTAGGGGTATAACCAGAACCCAACTGAAGCGCTGAAACTCTGGAGATCCATTGACCCAATCCCATGCAATCTTTGAACAGAAGGTCGTTTTACCAACACCGCCTTCACCTTCAACCAGAAGACGTTTAGGAAGTACCCCATTAATCTTTGTAGTTAGAAGATCAGTGTAATCAAGAGGCTCTTCGGTTCTCCTTGATCCCATTTCTTTTCTAAGCAGCGTTAAGTTTGTGTAAATTTGCTTGAATTCAAAGATGATATTGAAATCAAGCGGGTCAGGTTTGATTTTGCACATGTCATGGCTATAGAATGTCCTCAAGTCTTCCCCACACTGGAGAACCTGTGCCTCAGTCATGTTTGGTTGGGAAGTATCCAGTGTTGGATCTGTACCGAGATTAAAAACAATGTATGTAAACGAAATATCTACTTCAACAGATGTTACAAATAAGGACACGGATATTACATGTCTACCGCGTACAGAAAGGCAAATGATATCTTTTGGTGGTGAATATAGGAACTGTTGATACGAGTTTTTTCCCAATTTGATATTTTGACGTCATAAGCGGGGCCTTTAGGTTGGTTCTTCGTTTAGATGGCGCTCTTCAATCTCAAAGATTATTTGCGCCAGTCAATTTCGTGTATAGCTTTGGCGTGGGCTTCGGAAATCAAGCCCACGAGCGACTTTCCTTGGTGAAATGAAATTAATAGTGATTCTGCATTCAGGTCGTAGAGGGCGGGATTTGATTCTGTGGAGCTACTGATTTACGTGTTTTGGACATGTTAATTACACTGAAAGTCTACTGTTAATTTGTTTTCCTGAGACAGCCCAATGTTGTAAGTAGAAAATCACGACCTATTATGATAGCTCAATATTTACTATATTGCCTGATGTAAAGGGTGATTATAATGGTGGATTGATGTGATGTATCAAATAAGATTAGAATCATAGAACATCCATGCATTTTTAATGTAGATTTACCACATATAAGTTTTGGTGTAAGTAGCGTATAAGATAGTTCATGCTGGAAAAGTACGAAATATCCGAGTAAGGTTATGATATTATGAATGAGTAAGAAGCTCTATGAATGTATGACAGAATACGATTATGATTTAATTATGAACAGAAAATAATGGTCTAAAATAGTTAGCTAGGGAAACTAGCATTTGAGGTAAAAGGGAAATTTTAATGCAAAATGACAGAAAGTAGGTCAGGTCAATTTGCATGACAAGGGTAGGCAAACAGAAGAACGGATCGATTATTATGATACAGGAATCAAGGATGATAATTTCATTTATTGTTTATTCGGTGCTATGCATTTGGAATACAGTTTGTTACATCAAAATTGATTGTTTTAATTGCGTGATGCATATGTATATCAGCCATGCTGATTATTTGTTTTATCTGTTCTATCTTTTATTAAAGGTTGAAACACTCATTGGTATCATCGCAAGGGCATTGTTGTCGAGTCGTCATTGCAGTTGGTCTTAGTAATACTCATAACGTCACCGTTCCTACAGAACCAAATCAAATATCTACAGGATTTTACCACATCCTGGGTCACAACCCATTGGAAATGAAATGATATGGGTCGAACATGCAATTATTATCAGTCTTCGACGGTACGTTATAGATATATAATGAATAGATGATTAACATAACTTTGATAAATGCTCTTGATAGTAACGGACACACAAAGCATCAAATTACATTTTACATTCGTCAAGTAATATTTCCAAATAACTCATTTAAAAGAGAAAGTCCACCCTAACGTAATTGTATTCTTACCATGAACAGAGAATGAGAGAACAGATTATCGTAATTGATTTTCACGTTAAATGTTCCTCTAAACTAAACTACTTTGTTCTTAACATCATAATTCCCTGATGGACGAATTATCTTTCTTGTAAAATGTGCAATGTAAACTTACCAGACGGTGAGGTTGCAGATGTAAGATATGCACCTTAAGAACGGAAATAAAATTACAAAGATAAAAGAACAGTTAATGTTTTGCTAATTAATGTTGTAAAAGATGTCCACATACCATATCCAAAACAGTGTATTTCTCTGGGGGAGGGAGGTCGAGCATAAGTCTGAAAATTATATGAATAATAAGCAAACCTGGGATATATCCCGAACCTTTCTCTTTTCTTCCATGTTGTTACAGGGCATTAAAGTAAAGTAGTTTTATGTGGATAACATTGGCACGCCTATGCAATAATTTTCTCGGCTGATAATACTTTTCCTTTTTTAGTTAAGTTTTATTTGATAAAGTCTGTTTTCAATGGGAATATTTTGTCCACGTTTCCCTATCTGTCTTACTGTTCTTGTATGTGTATCACAATATTTATCGATATCATGTACCTCCGTGATTACGCATGGAATGATGACATTCCTGTAACAGAAAAGACATGCCAAGTACAGTGGCAAAGGCTACCTTTCAATAATTTTGTCTGAAGTCCATCCATATCAGCGCTTTTAAGAATTTCTCCAAGAATTGCTCGAATATTGGTGCCATCTCTCTGTTTGACTTTCCATCTGCAGAAGAAGTTGATCAAAGCTCCTGGGAAGTTGAGAAGATGTTGGGTTAGTACAGTTTGGCTCTGCGTTAAGCTGAAACCAAGACCAGTGCACAGTTTATTGTAGCAGTCGACTGGAACTTCTTCAGCGAGCAATATGAGTTCACTCTCCTGCAGTACACTATCTATCGGTCTGAAGAAGAAAAAAAAGAATAATTGAAAGTTGATCAAAATCAATGTATTCAAGAAAAAAAAGGACTTTAATATTTGTACTCATGAAAATGGTATACAAATTCATTTCATTTCATTTATTTTTATTTCCAAAAATAAAGTTAAAACATATTACATGTTGACATGTGCAGGACATGGTTTATAATCGGTTTGAACAAAATTACAATAAATAAATAAACAACATGACTTGGATCATAAAGAAGTAACAAGAAATTGAATAATTCAATTTTGTTTTATTTTAAAAAAAGCACCTGAACAAAACAAGACAAGAAAACAAATATTTGGAAATGCAGAGGACGACAGGAAAGCCAAAGGCTTGTAGATTTAAGGCACCTGGGCAAAAGAGCAAACAAGCTTGCACACACACACACGCACACACACACACGCGCCATGCACTTTTGATTAAGTCTCGCCATCACGTCATATGATGAGAATAAATCAAAAGCGATTGTGAGGTTAAAACCATGCTCCTCTAGTTTGTATCCTATATGATGTTGTGAACTATATTTATATATATACATGAATATATATATATATAATATGGTTGTGCAAGTGTGAGGTGAGTGTGTGTATGCGTGGGTGTGCATTATTTGCTGTGAACATGGTGCACAATATGGTGTATTTGCTAACTCATTTAATTTAAATTGTATTACCCGTGAAGAGGACCCGGATTGAGCTCCACATCCCCCGCTTTAACAAGCAGTAACTCAGTCAGGTACGGCTGCTGTGATAACATTACATCAACTGTTCCTTTTAAGGTATCCGTTTTGTGGCATGGTGATCTTGATGATGTATTTGCCATCTCCTGCAAATTACAAGATACTCCAATTAGTCCAATAATCTATGAAAAATAAAGTATACAGGGCATTATGAACGTTGCATGGCCAAATAAGTAGGGCATATTTATATTATGAACAGACGGTTAAATTAGCTGATAGGTGTTTAATCGGAGGAGAAATTTTAGGAATCAGATATTTGCTCCGGTGAAGTTTTTACACAGGGTTCAAATTAAAGTTGTTAAAGGGAGTGGGTCGTCACTTTTCATGTGCAGAGGGTCATAGTTCGCTGACACCGTACCAGACTTCGTGGAAATACTTCGTGGAAATACCATTAATAGGTGTACACAGCAAGTCTACACACAGCAAACCCGTAGGCCAATCAAGAAATACCCCCTCGTCTCTCGGAGAGTGAAAGACAGAGCATTACATAAAGCATGTTGGCTAAAAAACTGAAAGCTTATCCTGGTGATTGACAACTGTATCTCCATGTCGTCGAATTCCCCACAAGGGGATATTAAAATCGAAGGACACTTATTAATGTTTTAAATTCCTTGTCTTTCTTACCAGGGCACTGACTAGAAATTTCAACTTTGCCAAGAGCAATTTGCGTGGTGCATACATTGTCATGATTAAGATTTACCTTTACATATATCTGCACATTGATTGTTTTTTCTCCAATGTCAGTTCAATTAGAATAAAGAAGAATCTTAAAACAAGTGGACACAAACGATCAGGAAACCTGTTTACCTTTTCACCTGATGGTCCATGTTGTACGGCATCACTGTTTAAGCTAGATATAGGTGGAAGCCACTCATTGGTGTCAAAATCCCTTGGTGTCAATAACTCTCGAGTGTCGGAATTTCTTGGTGTAAGGAAGTCCTGGGTGTAAGAGTCTCCTGGTGTAAGTGATTCGTTGGTGTACGAATTTCGTGGTGCTAATAACTTGTGGATGTAGGAGTCCCCTGGCGTAGGTGAGTTATTGGTGTAGGAATGTCCTGGTGGAAGTGATTCATTGGTGTAGGAATATCTAGGTGTCAATAACTCTCGGATGTAAGAATCTCTAGGTGAAAGGAAGTCCTGAATATAGGAGTCTCCTTGTGTAAGTGGTTCAATGGTGCAGGAATCTCTAGGTGTCATTAACTCTCGGATGTAAGAATCTCTAGATGAAAGGAGGTTGTGGTTGTTGGAGTCTCCTTGTGTAAGTGACCCATTGGTGTAGCAATCTCCTGGAGTAAGTGTCACATTGGTGTTTGAATCTATTGGTGTCAGTGACTCATCGGTGCGAAAATCTTGTGGTGTTAATATCTGTAGGATGTAGGAGTCTTTTGGTGATAGAAGCCCACTGGTGTAGGAGTATCCTAGTTTGAGTGATTCATAATTGTAGGAATCTATTTGGGTTAGTACCTCCTGGATGTAGCCATCTCCTGTTGTAAGTGACTCACTTGTGTAGGAATCCCTTGGAGTAAACATTTTCTGGATGTAGCCGTTTCCAGGTGAAAGTGACTTGTCGGTGTGAGAATTTACTGATAATAACTCCCGGATGTAAGAATGTCTGGGTGTAAGTGACTCCTGGATGTAAGAATCTCTAGGTGTTAGTGACTCCTGGATGTAGGAATCTCTTGGTGTAAGTAACCTGTTGGTACAATAATCTTTTGGCTGAAGTATTTCAATAATGGCGGAGTCTCTTGGTGTTAGTAAATCTTTGACGTCAGAATCAGATAGCATATCATCTTTGCAAGCATCAGCTGACATGTGTAGCTCTCGGAAGCATGAATCAGAATGTATAATTAAATCCCTGATGTTTGAATCGTTTGGTGTAAGCATGGTAAGATCTTCAACATGAGAGTCACATGCTGTTTGTTGGTCCTTTCTACAAGAATTTGTTAGAGAGAGCGAATGTCTAATGTTTGAATCAGTTGGTGACAGCAACTGTTTGATACATGTATCAGAAGGGGTGAGTATCTCCTTGATATGAGAATCACTTGCAGTTAATAAATCCTGTATGCACTGATCACATGAAGTTAGTAAATCCTTGATATCTGATGTGTTTCCTGCCGACCTTATGTTCGAAGATTTATGAGGACATCCCTTGGGATCAGGGTCATCTTCTCTGCTTTTGTCATCTTCGGACTCCTCTCCAGAATCGCCCATTTTCGCTTCAAGTCTCTCGCAAAGAACCTTCAGTCTCCGAATCCTTTGCAATCTTTCTCTCCTTGGTGTCAGCAATTGTGTAATACATGTATCAGAAGGGGTGAGTATCTCCTTGATATGAGAATCACTTGCAGTTAATAAATCCTGTATGCACTGATCACATGAAGTTAGTAAATTCTTGATATCTGATGAGTTTCCTGACGACCGAATGTTCAAAGTTTTATGATGACATCCCTTGGGATCAGGGTCATCTTCTCTGCTTTTGTCATCTTCGGACTCCTCTTCAGAATCACCAATTTTCGCTTCAAGTCTCTCGCAAAGAACCTTCAGTCTTCGAATCCTTTCTTTCAGCAATCTTTCTCTCCTCTCCTTAACCTCATACTCCCTAATCCAATGAACAAATGTTCCGATTCGGACCCTCCATTCACTTAGTGATACAGGCATCTTGGCGAATCAATTGACTCAGTCACAGGAACAAGCCACGATCTGGAAGAATAATGGAAGGGGGGGGGGGGGGGCCTATATTGATTAATTAAACATAGCATTGGTAAAGTCCACACTTATACAATAGCACATTTATGGAAAATTGTCAGCTTAAAAGCGCGACTATATAAATAACAAGAAAAAGAGAATAGTCACTCTGAATAGCACACATTGTTTTATTTTTTAAACTACCTGGTATGTTTTGTTTCTCGTAAGCAATGCCTGGAAAATAAAACTACAGTAGTAGTAGTAGTAGTAGTAGTATGATAATAATTGATAGTAGTAGTAATAGTAGGAGTAACTAGTTAGTAGTTGCACTGGTAGTGTTCGTGGCCAAATCTGAGTAGTAATCGTAATAGTAGTAATAATATAAAAGATATAGTTTGATAAGTAGTAGCTGCAGTACAGTAGTAGTAATATACCAGCACTTATAGACTCCGGTGGTAAGCGCTTTATATGTAACGTTTTTTTTTTTTTTCTTTTTTTTTTTTTTTTTTTTTTTTTAGTAGTAGTTCTTAATTTTATTAGTAGTAATTTTACTTATACACTGTTGGTCATAATGGTGGAATAATTATTTTTACCCCAATTTGTTGAATACAAAAATGCTCTATGTGGGCATGCCTTGAACCATAATGCATGGCCCTACAGAGGAATTTTTCCTGTTGGGGATTGGGGGAAAATGCAATGAATCGTTGATGATTTATTGTATTTTCTTTGTTTATTTTTGTGTGTGGGGGCGTCGACGTACCCTAGCATCCGCTGCGTACAGTCATGAATCATTGGCTAAGCAATGGCCTCGTAACTGTGAGCCCCCAGGATCAAAACCGTGTCGATGTGCTATATTAGTGCCCTTTTATGAGGCATTAATCCCCATTACTGTCAGTTATGACTTAAGGACATAGGTTCCCTAGTTGATTATCATAGTAGCACACACATGCTTTAGCAGTCACGGAAAAACAAACACTCCCCATTTGTCATTCAATAAAATCTGAGAATGTATTCTATCATCTAGAACTATTAGGAATAAATCATTGTCAAAATCATTCAATAAATTGGGGTAAAAATAATTATTCCACCATTATGACCAACAGTGTAGTATTCAATAGTAGTACTTAAAATATAGTTAAAACTAAATGTGTGTTTTAGTCGGTTTTTTCTCGTAAAATTCCTGGTAAGTTGTGTTTGGCATAAGAAATGAATGGGGAATATATAGTAGAAGTATTACTTGTATAATAGTAAAAGTAGTATTTTTAGTAGTAGTAGTAGCAATATTAGTAGTATTAGTAGCAGCAGAAGTAGTAGTAGTAGAAGAAGTAGCAGTAGTGGTAGGAGAACGTAGTCGTAGTAGTAGTAGCTGTTGTACTAGTATTGGTTATAATTGCATTTGTATAGTATTAATAGTAATAGTATAAGTAGTCTGATCACTATCAGTAGTAGAAGTAGTGGTAGTTGTTGAAGTAGTAGTAGTAGTCACAGTAAAAGTAGTAGTAGTAGTAGTAGTATGAGTAGTAGTAGTAGTAGTAGTAGCAGCAGCAGCAGCAACAGCAGCAGTAGTAGTAGTAGTAGTAGTAGTAGTTGTTGTTGTTGTAGAAGTATGGTAGTAGTAGTAGAAGTAGTAGTAGCAGTAGTAGTAGTTGTTGTTGTAGAAGTACGGAAGTAGTAGTAGTAGTAGTATTAGTAGAAGAAGTACATGCATTAGTGGTGGTGGTAACAGTATAGTAGTTAAAAGTCGTAGTAGTAGTAGTAGCAGTAGTCGTAGTAAGTGTTGTAGTAGTAGTAGTAGTAGTAGTAGTAGTAGTAGTAGTCGTCGTAGTAAGTGTTGTAGTAGTAGTATTAGTAGTAGTAGTAGTAGTAGTAGTAGTATAAATAGTAGGAGTAGAAGTATTATTAGTAGTTGTAGTAGTAGTATTCATATTAGTAAATACTGAAAATTGAATAGGGGAGGCACCTAGTTGACATTGTTATTGTCATCATTACTCAGTAGATCAACCAGTTTCAGTACATTTTGTATATTCACATTCTTGACATTAAATTGATTTAAGCTTGTAGAAAATCAACAGCAAATTGTTTGAACATTCAAACAAATATATTTAGGTGCACTGGCATAGATCTATTCGTGAGGCCATGTGAATTTCACATGAAATAATGAGTGTGTTGGCAATAACAATATCTATTTTGTGCCACTTAAAATTGTATAAAGTAGATGTCTTTTTTTAATGACTCTTTTGCAATGACTTTCAGCTAATCAACTTATAGCCAATTCACTAGGCTTTTTTTCTGTTCCTGCCTATGAAATAACCCTAATCACTGAACAAAGAAACAAACATAAAACAAAGTGACTCAAGCAGTAAAAACAACAACATTAAAGCAACAGAAAAAGAGAATTTGCTTTACATCGAATCTTTACATCAATCCAAAATTTAAAAGTTATACAAAAATGACACCGAGAAACCCCTTTTAACACCTCCTCCGCCCCCCCCCCCCCCCCCCCAGTACGTACAGTACTAAGCTTATTGGTATAGGAATACTGTTCGATACGCTTACCTTATATTCTGATGTGCGTGTACATCGTTACACCAAATCAAACTTAGAAGGGAAGTCAATTCTGCTTATCATTCTCCTATTTGCTTGAACACACCCAAGCAAAACTCTCATCGTCAACGCCAATATCAAATGTTGGCATGTATCATTGGCAATGGTACGTCTATAAACTGAAATTGTAATGCCAAAAACAAGCAAATTTACCGTAGAATACAAGATCGCTACACTCAAGTCAACGTGCATGGTCTTCCCCGCATATATATATGAGCGCCTGCACGTCCCTCCAAACTTGGCTCTTTCCGGTGTCGTGTGTATGCATACACACCAAGCACGATATGAATGTCAACTTTATATTACTATTGTTCATTTGTATCCCCAGCGTTGCATAGAAAATTTGCATTACGGCTCCGTTCAAAGTTCAAGTGTAAACGGCAAACCCGTCAAAAAGTATACATACTACAGGGGCAGTGCATGCACGAGAGATCGATATACCATTAGTGTGTTTGTGTATTTGGGTTTTTACAGACGTGTATCAATCAGATATGATTATTTACGTCTGGGGACCGACTTTTAACGTCACCATCCGAAAGACGTGACTCAGTTTCGAAACCTGCGTCCTCGGCTGAATCAGTTTGTAACTTCCACTGTTAGCTGGATTACAGGCGCACGCCACAACCCCTAGCCCTACCGGGCTTTGATTTGTTTATTAATATTTGTTATTATCATCAGTGTATTCTGTTATTGGCATTATTATTATATTATATCATTATCGTTTTCGCACTGTTGTCCGTAAAGTCATAACCCATTTTTAATGAAAATTAATGATTATTAAATAATAGTGTGCATGCATGTCCATCTGTGTACGTATATGTTATACGAGTGTGAGTGTGGGTGTGTAAGACACTTGAGTAGAGTTAAATCACAGCAGCCTGATCACAAGAGAGAGAGAAAGAGAGAGAGAGAGAGATGGAGCGAGAGAACGAGAGAGAGCGCGAAAGTAGGGATAACGGAGAGAAGATGTGGACTTTAGATTGTTTGGAAGTTATCATTTACGCATACATTACGTGTGACAAAAGTATACCCAACTTTGACTGATTTCCGTTTACAAATCAGAACCTGTATGGCATTGAATTATATTAAACAGTAACTCATATTCCGTGTAATGAAACCTTACTCATAACTCTGCTGCCGCGAATGACCGGGCAGCAGCCTTTTGCAAACGTATATTCACCATTCCTTCTACCAATAAGTTTAAGCTACAGCATTCGATGTGGGTGAAACGACTTTACGAAATGTTATTTAAGTCCGAAAACTTAATTGCATTATTTTGTGTAATTGTGTAAAAGAAATTAGAAGTAATTGTTATCGAAGTAAGGCTAAAAAGAAGATGTTGTATTGCCCTTTAGGTGCCAAAACATGGGTCGGTCGGTCGGAAATCTTTTTTTGTATAAATACTTTCCCCCCTCCCTCTTTAGGCTGATATGTCTCAGTTTTGAATGATTTATTACATTTTTGTTCTAAAAAAACGGTAACAAAATAAAAATAAATTAAAAGCTGACCGTAGATTTCAAGATTTTTGGGTCGGTCGCAAAGGGCAAAACAACATCTCTTTTTTTTAAGGCCTAATGGTAGTACGTGTAGCAATAAGAAGATAAAGTAGAAGTAGTAGTAGTAGTGTCGCTGTAGTAATGGTAGTAATACTTGTATCAATAGTATTTGAAATACTAGTACACTGTAGTACACTGTAAAACAAGGTTGGGCAAATCTAATTTTAGGCAAAAATGAATCTATACTATACGAGTTTCACTCTATTGCAAAAGGTCTTTTCTTTGAACACACACGGTAAAACATCCTCTAATATAATAACGGACCTTAAAATTGTGTCTGGAATGGACGGATCGATATTTGGATACCCCACCCCCCCCCCCCTCCCCCGCCCCCCCCCCCCACAAAGCAACAGAAAAGAGAGACTTTTCTTTACAGAAAATCCACATAACATTAATAAAATTCGAGAGATCAAACAAACATTACAGAGAATTAATCCTAACGTTAACCCCCCCCCCCCCCCCATTACATACGGTACTCATTCGTATTGGCATATACTGTTTTATACACATACCTTTATATACATGTATTCTGACGTGCGTGCACAACGTTGTACCAAAATCGAACTTAGAAGTACATTTTGTTTATCATTCTCCCATTTGCATCAATACACAGAGACGAAACACTCATCATCAACGCCAATGGCATGTATCATTGGTAATGGTTCATGTATAAACTGATATTATAATGCCCCAAACCAGCCAATTGGCTGTAAAATACAAGATCGCTAAATTCACGTCAACGTGGTATTCCCCGCGTATAATATCACGCCCTTACAAACTTGACTCTGTCCAGGGTCGTGTGTTTTGTGTTTCCATGGTGCACACCAAACACGATATGAATGTAACCTGTATGGTATATTACTATTATTAATTGTACCTCCCGCGTCGCGTATACAATTTGCATAACGGCTCAGAGGCAGTGTAGGATCGATGCCATGCTGCTTCGTTACTGTGGGGTTTCTATTGTTATCATTATTATTATTATCATCATTATTATCATTATATGAGGATGGGTAGGCGCGTGTGTGTGTGTTAGTATATGGCTGTGATAGAGATCAGTATGATGCAGTAATGTTAATGGAAAGCATGGATGTGGGTTGAAATAAATTTAGTGTGCATGTCTATTCATAGGTTATACGTGTGTGAACGTGGTTGTGTGAGGCACAAAAAACGCTAATATTTTGGAGTAAAAATAATTAACATGCATGGGCAAGGTCTACTTTTTCACTAAGATTTAGCTGATGCATTTATGCCTATGAATTTGCAAGATGTAACGTATCATAGGCCTACTGTGTAGTTTGGGAAATTGAAGAGCACTAGGTGGGTAAATATGCATGGATACGAAGGGGGAGGCAGAGTAGAATGAAATATAAATTGAGTAGAGAGGCGAGAGGAGAGAGAGAGAGAGAGAGACAGAAAGAGAGAGGGAGGAATCGAGAGAAAGAGTGAGGAAAAGAGAAAGCAGAGCAAACGAGAAAAGAGTGTGTGTCTGAGAGAGAGAGAGAGAGAGAGAGCGAAGGAGAGAGAGAGGGATAGAGAGAGCGAGCAAGAGGGAGAGAGAGAAGAAAAAAATAATAGAGAGAAAGAAAGAGAGTATGAGAAAGAGAGATATGTACACTGGTTGAAATAGTGTCTGCAATATTTACAACTACAGAAGAATTTTGATAAGTCGGGAAAAGCAGACAGGTATGGGTAGATCAAAAGGCATAGGAGCCTTTGAAGGGATATACATGGGCTAAGAGAAAGAAAAAAGGAGAGAGATAAAGGGAAAATGAGAGACACTAAACAAACAAACAAAAGTAACAAACAGAAACAACCAGACAAACGAACAAACACAAGTAAATCCGTGTTCTATCCCCTTCTCATTTTCTTTCGTTTCATTTCATTTCACTTTCAAAAGGAAAACAACGCCACAAAAATTGTTTCCTTATTGACAAAAAAATTATTTTGATTGCCATCATGATCATGCCATACCACACACATTGTGTGAGCACCGCCATTCTATTGTGAATTACACCTGTCCTTAAAGGGGAAGTCGAGTCCAGCCTGATATTAATTTGGTTTAAATAGAAGCAGAAAAATGAATGGAACTTGTGAGTAAAACTTTGAGCAAATTGTGATTAAAAATAAAAATGTTATGAGTATTTGAAGTTGCGATCAATCTAAACAAAATTTGCAATACCAAGACGTATTTTGCGAGCTCCCATCCAATTTGCTCAGTATTAAACAAAAAAATCCCTTAAAGTTGTTCATATCATACAAAAGTACTTGCACCCAAAATAATTGTACTGCAAGTATGTTTGTATATACGACCCCTATATGGAAAATAGAAATATTTCGTAATCGATAACGATGAAAATGAAAATGTATGACATGTATGTACAGAGCAAATAGGAGGGGAGCTCGCAAGATTCGTCACAGAGTTGCCAATTGAATTGTGTTTGATTGATTCCAACTGAACAATTCATAATTTCTTATTTTTAATCGGAATTTGCTCAACTTTCACTGACATGTTCCTCTCATTTCTCTGCTTCTATTAAACCAACTTAATATCAGGGTAGACGTTCCCTCTAAAGTTCTTCATTGGTTACCAGAAGTTACCGTATATCAACTGCAAAGTGCTCCTCATGCATGCATTTAAGAACGTCTTGCTCGTATACATGCCACAATGCAGGGCGTCTACGGTCATCCTCACATCCATTCCCTTCATCAATCCTGGAGCAACAAAGACATAAAGGTGACAGAGCACTGATCAGAGGCGGCGGAGCGACTTCCAAAGTGGGGGGGGGGGGGCACCAACAAAAAAGGGCACTTTCTGGAGAAAAAAAGGGCACCTACAAAGGGAAATCTCAAAGGGAATATATACAATTTGTTAGACATTGGTATATACACCTATATTGTGATTACATTATCGGGGATGATTTCAATATTTGTTTTTATTTATACATCATATAAGATTTTGCGTATCATCTTTGCAGTTGAGTGTGATGGTCTAACAATTCATTTGCGAGCGAGCAAAGCAAGCGAGAATTCTTTTTAAAGATTTATGAGGTCACAGTGCAAAAAAATACATCTTATCATAGAGGAATGACCCAATCCTGATGGGGTTATATAAGCACATTCTCATAACGTAAGACTTAAAAGATCTTTGATAAGTTACATAATTATAACATCTATAACAACGAGCGAGCGTAGCGAGCGAGCCTTGGGGGAAATTGCTTTTAGTCGCTTGAAATTAGGGGCACGTTTGATGATGAGAGGAAAAGGGGACACTTATCGAAAGGGTTAAGACAGTTATTAGAAAAGAAAAGGAGCACGTGTCAGAGTACAAAGGCTAATTATCAGAGGTGAAAATGTGGCACTTCTTACTCCTAAAAAAACAGGCATGCACCAGGGATGAAAAGGAAATGGGCATTTATCGATGGAAAAGAGGCGCCCATTAGATGTTGATAGGGGGCATTTATAAGAAGTGAAAAGGGGCATTTATGAAAAAGGGATAGGGTCTTTATTAGAAAAGAATTTGGGCACATATCATTGTTAAAAGGGTAATGAGAAGGGGAAGTGGCTCTCATTAAAAGGAAAAAGAGGCACATATTAAAATAAACGGGGCACTTATCAAAGACGAAAAGGGGGTAATTATGAGAAGGAGAAGGGACACTTATAAGGAAAAAAAAGAGCATTTATTGGGAAGGAAAAGGGGGACGTGTCAAAATAAAAGGGGCATTTATAAGAGATGAAGGGAGCACTTATCAGGAGGGGAAGGGGTACTTGTCAAAGTAAAACGAGTATCTCTCAGAATTGAATAGGGTCATTTACAAGGGATGAAAAGGGGCACTTATGAGAATGAAAAGGAACTATTTTCATAGATGAAAAGGAAAAGGGGCATTAAGGAGAAGGGAAAAGGGCTCTTCTTTAAATGGGGGCACTTATCATAAGCAAAATGGGCACTTATTAAAAGGGAAATGGGGCACATGTGAAAATATAAGGTGCGCTTATCCAAGTTAAAAAGGGGAAGGGGCACTTTTTACAAAGGAAAAGGGGCACTTGTCAAGGCAAACAAAGGGAACCTCTCAGATTTAAATAGGGCAATTATCAGAGGTGAAGGGGGCGCTTATCAAAAGTGAAAAAGGGGGAATTACTAGAGATTAAAAAAAGGCACTTACGAGAATGGAAAATGGGAACTTTTCAAAAGAAAAGGGGTACGTGTCAAAATAAAAGGGGCACTTATCAGAGGTGGAAAGGGGAAGGGGCACTTTTCAAAATGAATAGGGGCATAATTCAAAATAAAAGGGGCACTTTTCTCTGTAAAAAGGGGCACTTGTCAAGGTAAAAGGGGCACTTTTCCTATGCAAAAAGGGGCACTTTTAGGGTACTTGAAAAAGTGGGAGGGCACTGTGCCCCCCCCCCCCTGCCCCCCCGGGAGCGCCGCCTCTGGCACTGATGTATTATGTGGAGCCTAAAAATTTACAACGCTTCTCCCAATATCGCTAAACGCTTCATGATAGACGTAAATGTTTTCGAGAGAGCACTAAAAACTCATCTTTTTTATAAGCGTTTTCCAATGATTATGAATTGTAAGTTTTTACAGCACTTTAAGAAGGCCTAAGCTTATAAAGGTCCTGAAATATGATACGCCTTGGAAGAACTCATCAATACTCGATCATCAATGCCTAATATAATACTGCTAGACGCCTAATAGTAAGGTCTAAATTGTTAAAGTACCATCTTGATGGTGAGAGATTGAGGGCATAAACTAGGTGAATGTAAAGTATGCTGGTTGTTTTCGTATTTAATAACCTTTTATCACAAAACAGTCCCTTATGATTCTTTTTCTATCCTTTAAAGGTACTATGTCCCATTTGTAGGCCCCCAAAAATGAAAAGGTTAAATTCTAACGGCATTTGAACTTAATTCCCTAAAATAAAAGGGGGCTTGAAAGTGTCTTTAATTGGGAAAATAACGTTTATTAGTTGTCGAATTGACTTAAGAGCTATAAAGCCAGTAAGTAATAATCTGATTTTTCAGACCATTGTACCGAATGGTCGTACGTTATATGATGCGCAATGATTCAATCTGTTTAATTTTGGCCATTACAAGAAGTGGGTTGTTGATGTAGACAAATGTCCATGTACCCTTTACAGCTCATGTTATGTATGTTATTACCAAAGAAGAAAACAAGCCAGTCAGTCACTCAATAGTGTCTGACAGCGAAGTCAGACAAGTAAACGGGTTACTTTTACTGGCCATTGTCATTATCTACAAACTTATTCTTTGAGATGGATATTTTACACTGGGATCATTTTTCTTTTATATTATCAATACTCTCCAAAGGGGAATGTCATCGGAGCCTCATTTAAGTTTGTTCAAAATTGTAATCATTTATTCATTTATCTATATTTTTTGGTTTTTTAAGCCTATTATCATTTTTTCTTTTTCTTTGAGGTGTGAGCTTAATCTACAGAAAGTTAGTTCTTTCACTTACAACAAAAGACAGGGACAGCGTTTCACTTAACCGTCATAAGTACAAGTCTACCGACATCCCATCGAACATGTAGTACAGCGGATAAGCTCCCAATATAATGAAAATTGTGCACTTTTTGACAAAAGCATGAAACTTCTAGCATAGTTAGTTTAGACCATGAGATTTATTTTCAGATGTGGAGGGAAGTCAGATTTGACCTCTGATGACCCTGAGAGGTCAAATCCAAAATGGCCGCCAGTCCGTACGGTCTAATGTACAAACACGCTTAACTTTTGAACCAAATAGTCCAGAAAAACGTTTAAGGTGTCATTTCCAACTAAATTGGGGATGCCAATTCATTTGGCAATACTTTTGAGATCGCCAGAACTCAGGGTGATGCATTTAGGTCAAGGTCAAGGTCAAAATTGACTAAAACAAAGCAAGTTTTGAATGGTTACAAAAAGTTTTTCCATTTATTTGTCATTTGTTCTCCCTTGTGTTCTCAAATTTCTTTAGGAATGGGTCCCCTGCATAGTCCCCCACCTTAATCCATTTCAGTTAGTTCATTTCACATTTTGATTTGACCTCTGATGACCCTGAGAGGTAAAATAGAAAATGGCCGCCAGTCCGCCG
The DNA here is from genome assembly GCA_035222895.1 of Strongylocentrotus droebachiensis. NCBI lineage: Eukaryota > Metazoa > Echinodermata > Echinoidea > Camarodonta > Strongylocentrotidae > Strongylocentrotus > Strongylocentrotus droebachiensis. Next base: position 50,419 of record JAVYIG010009126.1, on the reverse strand, counting down.
CATGGTCTAATAATTGTACAAACACGCATAACTCTTGAACCAAATAGTCCAGAAAAACGTTTTAGGTGTCATTTCAAACTAACTTGGGGATGCCAATTCATTTGGGAATACTTTTGAGTACGCCAGAACTCAGGGCTTTGCATTAAGTCAAGGTCAAGGTCAAAATTGACAAAAAATAGCAAGTTTTGAATGGTTATACATACAGTTTTTCCATTTATTTGTCCCCCTATATAATGTTCTCAAATTTCTGTAGGAGTGGTTCCCCTGCATAGTCTCCATCGTAATCCCTATCAGTTAGTTTATTTCACTAATTATAGCACCAAACCATTTGTCTTGTAACTGACCATATGCATAGCATGGTCAGTGGGCATCTAGGCAGTATACGGCAAAAACCTCAATTCAAGTCAGGAAAACTGCTCCTTTTCATTACTGCTCAATAATACTGGTAAGATGTTTTTTAAGTTACTTTGTGTTTTATTTGGTGCTAAGTAATTTAAAGGATCACTACAGAGTTTGAGGAACAGGCCATAAAGCAAAATAACGGTTCTGCTAACACTAGATAACATCACCATGACCAGCAACCTGGAGTGCAGGCAGCATTCTTGAGGGATGGGAACTTCTGATAGTACTGAAAGAGATGGGGAATCCATTTCTAGAACAAAGTCAAGACCTACTAGTCATTGGCAGTGTACGACACCTGTCACACAAACACTTCACACGAACAAGTTGCCATTTTTCAGTCGGCAGCCGGCGAAGGTTATGTTAAAACAGTAGGCACAGCTTGCAGCACTTAAGAGGGACTGTGGTCTCTTTTTGAGGATGTACATCTCGTGTCAGACAAGGGATGGAGATATGGACAATTTCTTCTCTCATGAAAACCAGAGCAGCACCGCCAGCTTTGTTAACTGGAGGAAAATGCGGTTTGGAGTTAAGGCAGATCTACTTCGCTGCCTGGAATCAAATCTGCTCGAAAACAATAGTGCACCTGTGGCCCAAGCAATAATTATTGATGGTGAAGCTGCGGTTCAAATGCTCAATCCTGGAACATCAAGAACATTTCAAGAGTATGGAGAAAGAGTGTTTGCCCCATACATCTTTGCTGAACTCGAGTAAAGCATCCGCATCGACCTTGGCTGGGGTTTATACTTACCTGCTAGCCTGAAAGCCTCAATAAGGCAGGAAAGGGCACCAGTAAAAGGGTGGCTCTTTCTACTGTGCTGCCAGAAAGCTGGAAGGACTTCTTTCGAGTCAATGAGAACAGACCCGAATTGTTGGATTTCATGTCATGTCGTTCATCTTCCTCTACCACAGGGCAAGGAACTGTATAATATGCAACAGATGGAAGTGGAGTACTCTGCTCTCCTGCTGAGTCACACTTGGCAGGCCTTGCCCCATAGGTGTAAAAGGGTAACCATACGTACTGGTGGTACTGATGCGGTTGAACTGGCTGTGGCTTCATTCAGCAAGACAGCTCCTGATGCTGTGGATCGCTTTTGGTGTCAGATCAAGCTTTCGGTACATAGCTTTTCACAAAATCATGATGGTTGCCACCATGAGTCCGACACAATGTATGACTCTCCCAATCTTTCATGCGTTTACCGGGTGTCAGACTGTTTCTGCATCCAGAGGAAAAACTTAGAAGTCTTTCCCAGAAATGAATGATTCCTTCAGTGAACTCCTGTGCATGCCTAGGGAGGTCAGTGAAGGATCAATGTTACTGCCAGAGCGATTTGTGGTGCTGATACGACCGAACCAGTGAGAGCATGGTAGTGAATGATGCCAGGAAACAGCTCTTCGCACAGAAGTCTAGAAACCTGGAGAACTTTCCTCCAACCCAGACAGCACTCAAGCAGCACATCAAGCGCACTTGCTACCAGGCCAATTGTTGGAACCAGATATTGGCCAAGAATCCAGAGATGCCAGAGCCATCTGACTTGGGCTGGACAAACGAAACAACTGGGTGGCAGCCTCTTTGGATCACTCTCCCGGAAGCATCAAAATTGTGCCATGAATAATCCACTGTCGCTGCAAGAAAGGATGCACTGAACTGTGCTCTTGTTCTGGAGACTGTTAGATTTTGATCGTTACCATTAGGATAATTCATAAGTTGTGGATCGTGCTAAATTCATGGGGTAATGAACAGGTTTTAGGTCGTATTTGGAAAAGCTTTTTTGGTCTTCTGGGCCCAATTTCTTAAAGCCGGTAATCAAAATTTCGTGCTATAACTGTAACAGACAAATTTGGTTAGCAAGAAAACAAGGCGTCCACCTTGTGCGTTCACAATGGATTTGCATTGTTACAAAATTAATTTTCGTCCAGTAAGCAGCGTAAGGTTAATGCATTTTCGTGTGCTTACGGTTAGCAGTGCTATGAAGTAGAAACTCATACGTAAGCACAGAACCAGCCGATAAGCAGCTCTATAAAATATGGTCCTGGATAGTCAAAGTGGTGGTACACGGGTCTTTTTTTTTTTTTTTTTTTTTAATAATGACCCCTTAAGTGTCAAAATAGAGGCAAAGTTTATTTTAAAAAAGAAAAACATCACTTTTGTTGGCCTAATATGACCTTGAACTTGACCTTATTGCAAATCCCTGAGTTCTGGCGATCTCAAATTATTGCGTAATGAATTGGCATCCCCAAGTTAGTTGGAAATGACACCTTAAACGTTTTTCTAGACTATTTGGTTCAAAAGTTACCGCGTTTGTACATTAGACCATACGGACTGGCGGCCATTTTGGATTTGAACTCTCAGGGTCATCAAAGGTCAAATCTGAATTCCCTCCACATCTGAAAATAAATCTTATGGTCTAAACTAACTATGCTAGAAGTTTCATGCTTTTGTCAAAAAGTGCACAATTTTCTTGCTAAGCCGCTGTGTTAAATTTAAACCGGCACAATAATTAATAAGGACTTTTAACTTTGCACGACGACATAGTGAACTGCTACGTTTGACGTCTTATAAGGCACTGTGATGTCCTTTGCCGTATAAGGACGTCGCAGGTAGCAGTCCACTATGTCGTCGTGCAAATCTAAAAGTCCCTATTATGACAGGTCCGCCGACATCCAATTGAAACCACATGCAACACATTGACAAAGGTCTTTGTTTGATGGCTTCATGAAAAGATTCACGGTACAACAGCGAGAGCTCCAGGGCGAATAACTATGGTCTGGCCCTTTAACAATACAGTAAGAACAGTGACACGTATGCATTGTTTGGCATCAATGTATGCCACTGAGGGATTTTATTTCATAAAGTACAAACAAACATAAATATTCAATGAAAAAAAAATCAACCATTGCTTTTATATTTTGATATCTTTTGTTGACATTGTCACGACATATTTAGGACGGACTCATTAAAATCGATCTCAATTCCAATACCTATATATCAGATCTATGAATAAAGATATCAACTATTGCTTTCAGCTAAATTTGATATCTGTTTTAACATTGTCATGACATAATACTGACTCCTGAAAATCCAATCACTACTAGTTCCTCTGTCATGAATACATCAATTATTACCACTGATTTTTAGATTGTTAGATTTTTGTAACATTTTCAAGTACAACTATATGGGACTGACCCAATCAAAATCAATCACAATTCCAATACAGACCTATGAAGAGAGATTTCAACTATTGCTTTTAAACTCTCACATGGTGCATCCGCAAGCCTACTGTATACGTCCATCATATTCTCCAGGCACTTTACATGAAACACACTCATTAAAATCAATCACAATTCCAATTGCTATATAACAGATTGATGAATAAAAATATCAACCATTGCTTTTAGATTTAATTTTTTGTGTTAACATTGTCATGACATAATACTGACTCTTTAAAATCTTTATCACTTCCAATTCCTCTTATATGAATACTTCAATTACTATTATTGATTTTTGGAATGATATAGTTTTGTAAAATAAACATGTACAATAATGTGGGATTGACTCATTAAAATCAATCACAATTCCAATACCTGTAACAGGTTCATGAAGAAACATATCAAGTATTGCTTTTAGTCTTTCACATTTCTAGGCTTACCATGGTCATGTAGAATTTCTAATCTCATGTCATATTAGTTTGACTTCTGTACAAACAAATTGAGATAGGCCTATGGTATAATATGCTAATCGTTACATTTTTAGTTTGTTGTCAATGCTGATTGCCTTCTTTGTGTGAACTCTGTCATTATAAATTCGCAATATACTTAATGTATGTATCTTATAACACAACGCTATAAGTGAAAACGCACAAGTACTTTGTTGCGCACATTTGCCATTCATTTAACATTGACGGAAAAAAGGGGAAAACAAACTTTCTTGATGTTATATGACTTGTGTAGGAAATGATAAGTTACATTTGTGTTTTAATAGATAAGAGATATATAACATCATATGAGCAGCCGCAGACCAATACGAATATCCTATTTGGGACTCTTATAGGCTACATAATATAGACTGCTGGTGTGACAAGCTCTCAACAACAATCTGGTTTATAATACGTTCGCAATTATATACATATGTAGAAGAAAGTCTAAATTTCTGCTCGGAGTTCGAGTAAATAGACACAAATACAAGAAATAATGATGCTACTTACACGAAAAAATTATATATCAATGAAATTAAATGTGCAAGGCAAACATAAAACCTTGCATTCATCATGGTATATACATAATTCAAAATAATGGACAATTAAATAATGTTTGGGATAGGTGAATGAAATGTTTCAGCTCTAAGTAAAAAGTGAACATGCATTTTTCTATCAGCTGTAAAAACAGTATTGACAATATCGATAAGACATAATTGTGTAATAACATTTACAAGGCGCTTGAATGTATATGCTGTAAACGGTATCACATTGTATACAGCATTTATGGTTTTAAGCGATGTACAAAATTATCATTACCCCGAGTTTAGCCGGGCTAGCAAACGTTAATAAAATATTCGTACCAGGTAAACATTTTATTGCCAGATGATTTCCTGCAATAGCAACAAACTTATATAGGCATACATGCCAATAGGCCCATGGTCTGAAGCAAACATTAAACATTACATCTATTTCATTTCATGATCATATATATTATGATATTTACATATATCCATCTATTTACAAATAAAGAGTGACATAAAATACAACCAATATTATACAGAACATGTAAAAATTTGCCTAGATTCAAGAGGTAATACTGTTAAGGTGAATGCAGCATTATTGTATTACAAAAGAAAGTAAGATATCACAAGAACTATACAATTTAAGACTAACAGCAAATTCATCAAAATATACGCCAATAGAAAATAAACACACCTGATGACTTGCATTGCATACAGGTAATTAATAACAGTAAAGTACTTGTAAGTGTTTGCATAGTTAATTAGGATTGCACTTGTATTTAACAGGTGTTTTGAGGTATAATGGCAAGAAATGAAATTAGAGAATACTAGTACAAATTCAATTAAATGTTCCAGGCTCTCATCAACTCTATCATCATCATCATCATTATCAACGTCGTCGCTGTGGATGTGTTTGTTATATGATAGAGAGACAAGAAATGAGAGGGAGACAGATACAAAAAAATACAGAGAGAGAAGGGGAGACGGCATGGGGAGATTGTGAGAGATACAGACAGTGAGAGAGGTCGACGGAGATTGAAAAAGATTAGAAATGACAGAGAGAGAGAGAGAGAGAGGGGGGAAGAGAGAGAGAAAAAACATTAACATTGAGATAAAAGTGTTTGAGATTCTGAAAAACATTTCAAACTGAGAGTGCAGGGATTGGAGAGGGGAGGATGAGAGAAGCTATAAAAGCCAGGTCTCGAGAAGGAAAACTGGGATGTGAAAACGTTTTTAATCTGGTTTTTAATGTTTAAACCTTTAGATTTTGCTTATTCTACATCCAGCTTGAATCTAAAGGCAACCTGATGACTTTCAATTATGACATAATTTCATTGAATGCCATTCGAAAGCAATAAAACAAGCATCATGGCAAGACAATAGGGGAGTGTGAAGAAGGCGTTAAAGTGTGTCAAAGTATAATCACTTAAAGCCCTTCTGGCTCCAAACAGACAACAAGTCAACGCAAAGCGTACCATCCCCTCGCAGGGTAAAAATGGCCTATGTACGTCAAAACGAGTTACCTCCATTAGAATATACTATTATATTACTAGGCAAGTAAGGTAACAACATTTTCACACTTATAATTAGGTGTTTTTACATATTTAATGAGCTATGACCGTTCACCTTTGACCTAACATTACTAAAGTTATCGAATAGAAACCAGATTCGCATATTTAATGAGCTATGACCTTTGACCTACATACTCCGATATCGAACTTAGGCTGTGTTTTGATACCATGTACCTTCATATCAAATTTCATTAAAATCCGTCAAACATTACTAAAGTTATCGATCAGAAACCAGATTCGCATATTTAATGAGCTATGACCTTTGACCTACATACTCCGATATCGAACTTAGGCTGTGTTTTGATACCATGTACCTTCATATCAAATTTTATTAAAATCCGTCAAACATTACTAAAGTTATCGATCAGAAACCAGATTCGCATATTAAATGAGTTATGACCTTTGACCTACATACTCGGAAATTGAACTAAGGCTGTGTTTTGATACGATATGTACCTTCATATCAAATTTGATTAAAATCCGTCAAACATTACTAAAGTTATTGATCGAAAATCAGATTCTCATATTTAATGAGCTCGACCTTTGACCTACATACTCCAAAATCGAACTAAGGCTGTGTTTTGATACCATGTACCTTCATATCAAATTTCATTAAAATGTATCAAAGATTACTAAAGTTATCGAATAGAAACCAGATTCGCATATTTAATGAGCTCTGACCTTTGACCTACATACTCCGAAATCGAACTTAGGCTGTTTTTTGATACCATGTACCTTCATATCAAATTTCATTAAAATCCGTCAAACATTTCTAAAGTTATCCATCAGAAACCAGATTCGCATATTTAATGAGCTATGACCTTTGACCTACATAGTCGGAAATCAAACTTAGGCTGTGTTTTGATGTCATGTACTTTCATATCAAATTTGATTAAAATCCGTCAAACATTATTAAAGTGAATTATCGAACGGAAACCAGATTCGCATATTAAATGAGCTATGACTTTTGACCTACATACTCTGAAATCAAACTTAGTCTGTGTTTTGATACCATGTACCTTCATATCAAATTTGATTAAAATCCGTCAAACATTATTAAAGTTACTGAACGGAAACCAGATTCGCATATTTAACGAGCTATTACCTTTGAGAATGAGAGAGAGAAAGAGAGAGAGAGAGAGAGAAAGAGGGTGAGATGAAAAAAGAGAAAAAGGTAATCGGATATTGTATTACTTACCGATGTTCAGGAATTCGTTCAATCTCGATTAGAACTGCAATAAAACAAAATAAACAATATATGGAATGGTATCTAGTTATAAAAGAAACAAGTTCAAATGACGAATATAAAACAAAATTATAGTAAAACTTTGAAAAATGGATAACAAATTCGTATTTGAAAAGAACTAATCAATCTTATATGCGAAATTGAGAATTCAAGTATTTACAATATGTATAAACAATACAAACAACGATGCTTTTTTTTACATGTATGTAGACTTACTAATACTGTATCACTTCCTTTGGAGGGTTTCTTATACTTTATTTAATTATGACCATAATATGATTGCATGTACATTTCAATGGTTGATAACATCATATTACAATCTAATGATTCCTATTTTTGCTGAGATGAACATTGTAGGTAAAACCTAAATAATAATTTTCTTTTTACCTGATAATTTTACAGAGGATCTGCTTACTAAACAGTTATATGATGCAATTACTTGAAGTACAAGTTTTGACATACTGTACACGGTCATGATCTATAATTACTACCATAATTTTGACATGACATTGTCTGATTTTAATCTTCATTAAAGTGCACATTATCTACTCCCTGGGTAGCATGCATTCCACCTGACGCCTTTTTAAGTGCTCCCACATGCTAAACCAATCACATTGACCCATTGACCGGTTTTTGTAATTTTCATTGCGCATCTATTACGCGTATGAGAATCTGCGCACTCTACTGTCACGTAATAATTACACCCAAGGCACACTGTTTGCAGTGTGTCGAAAATTTCATCAAGCAATGGATGCACATTGTTGGTTTGACGATGTTTTTGCAAATTTTCATGCTAGGAAACTCTGTGCAGTGTAGGCTACTGTATTTTACATAATTTAAGAGTATAATATAGTAAGAGTTTCTTGTTTGTTCTAGATGTCTGATGTGTTTAATAAAAGTAATATTGACTGCCTAATTCAGGGCAATACGACTTGTCATATATCACCCTCACCTTCGGTTCGGGCGATATATGTCGTACTGCCCCGAAGACAGTCAATATTACTTGATTATTTTGTGGCTATACGGGCATACACAAAGTTGTAAGATTCTGGTGTACAAACCTGCACCTTTTCTGCATTCTGTAGATCTCGATCCACTGGTTGAAGGCATGTCAAGGTTCGGTACTCTAGATGAATGTCCTGATCCCTGGCCTACAGAGTGTAGTGATGCTTCTCCCGAACTCGGGTGTAATGAGTGATGTGTCCCTTCTCTTGGGAATTCCTGCACCTGTTGAGGCTCCGAATGAATGCCTCTGTGAGGCTCACTCTGGAAATATCGAGAAAGTCGTCCTGATTCCAGAAGATGAACTTGGAGAGGGCTGATTGGATGTTGGTATATACTAGTTTCCAACTGGTTGAGTCGTTGTTCTTGTTGATGTTCTTCTGTCGACCACTCCTGCATGCTGGTATGCTTCTTTTCCCTGAAGTAAGGATTCTGTCAAGACAACCATACACAGATTTTAGAGAAAAAAGGAATGAAATACAAAAATGTGATAAGTTGCAAATATGAGGGAAAAAGAGACAAGGGATTTGGGAACGTACGAAATCGGCTTAACTTGTCAATTTCCCTTTAAAATGCACTATTATTTTGAGACCCATTAATGTTATGAGATGAAGTGATACAGCCCTCGTAATAGAGTAGGCCTACAGAAGCTGTGACATCATACAAATCTTTTTTATATATAGAATTTCTCAATTTGAACTCCATTTTCCGAAAGAGCATCAAATATAATGTCCAAATGTCTAAAACCCATTGAATATGTTAAAGGCATCGTTTAACAATGTTAAATCTGAGATGCATCGCCATACGTCTTATCTTGATATTGTGTTATATTGAAGCCCTAAACAAATTGCGGTTCAAAATGATCACGAAGTGCCTTAAAAATCTTTGAGTGACCCATTTCACCCCATAGACTGTAGTGTTATAAAAACCGTTAGGAAAACGCAAAATCTGATTTCGATTTCCAATCATAAATATCTTGATAATCAGACAGGCGATTGGCTTGCATGTAAAAGTCATGGGATTCCTGACTGACCTAAAGATTTATAATTATGATTACAGCATGAGCTAAAACCAGGGTTTTGTTTCAGAATCTGAGGCAATGCATGAAGATGTTATGAATGGAGATACCGTCTCGAAAGAATTTCCAGAGGGAAAGATATTCAAGATTAACTTGGCTTAACAACAATAAATGTAACCCTCTCCAGCCATCGAATCCATAAACAGCTATCCTTATCAATGCACAGATCCCCTCCGGCACTCCTAATATTAAAAATTGTTCGAACCGCCGTCTGCTTCCCTAACTTCTCTATACACTCGGTCGTAAAAATATGCAGGCATCGACCTTAGAATTCATGCGTGGCACCGCAAAAACTACGTCATGTTCAGTGATTAATAATTATATAGCTATAACATATAAAATACAGAACCACAACATAATGACCAATGCAACTTTATATTGGTTATTGAATGCCTTTTTCGTGCTCGGATGACTCTACTGAAGACATATCCATTTGAACCAGCGAAATCAACCAAGTAAATTGTGAGTTTGAGTGAATGTAAGGTCCTCATCATCATGATTATCTCATCTAAATATTGACATTGTCCGCAAATTTCCGCAATTTGTACTTAGCAAGGAAGGTAGTCCAAAGGTTTATTTCCCAAAATAACTAAATTAAATTGTGTTATATGTTGCCCATTTGTTAGATGAGGGTTCGAAGTCGCATATCATCACCACTTTTCACCCCAAGTACGGGCCGGCAACACATAAGCCGCCGTGCTCGCAGGACTGGGCTGTGGATAGAAAGGGAGGACTTAGTGCTACAAGGGAGCTGTGCAATCTTGGAGAGGATTAAGGGGATTACAGTAGGGGAAACAAAAGACGCACTGTGCCACGGATGACTTCTAAGGGGCCTCTTCGACGGGATCTCCATTCATTACAGCTTCCTGGGCAATGTTATCGAGTCACTTTAAGTATTAATTGGCTGAGATATGACCATCTGAATAGATAGATTTCCTATAGGAACTCAGTGTTATATGAACCAGAGCAAAATAACACTGAGTTCCTATAGGGAATTTATTACCGGTATTCAGATGGGCATATCTCAACCAATACTTAAAGAGAAGGTTCATTGAAATTTGGAAAATAGGTAACTTATACCTCAACAGATTGCTGAGAACATTAAAGGGAACCAAAACCTTCATCTTAAGTTACCTTTATTGTAAAGTTTAAACGATTCGAATAAGATTAGTGAAATTGAACAAAATCAGGCAAGGTATAAGGAAGTTAAAGCTAAATAAATAAATTGTCACCAGAGGGCGACATTTAATTTGATGGCGTCATTTGCCGACACAACTCCATGCCTTCTGATCATGGAATTTCATGTTTTTCCTTATTTCTTGTGGTTGAGATAATCTACTCCCCTGAAAACAAGATATCGAATGCAGAATGATATACTTCACATTTTATGAAGTCGGATATTGAACACAAATGAATACGAAGAAAATGAAAGAATTGTGAAATTCCATGTTCAGGTTGAATGGATTTATATGTGCTATTGAAAATAAAATTAGATTAATTTTTTCTCGACAGAGTTTGTATAATATTATGCGCTGTTTGGCCATGAACTGGCACACCGTAAAAAAAAACTATGTCAGTTATGAGCTCGATAATTATGATCTATTTGCGTAATTATTGTTGTGATTTCAATGTAGTTTTCATGAAAAGACTAATATGAGCAGAAGCTTGGATTATGATTATGTTGGCATGGTTCACAGGATTTGTATAATTATTTTTTAGGTAAAGATTTCACGCGAAAAATTGGACGGTTTGTGCCGGGAGTGCATGCAGGAATTGACTCGACTGTGTGTGTAAGCGTAGAATCGACATACGTTCTCGTCAGTTTGGCTGCTGCATAATTATAGCAAGATGCCTATTAACACGGGGTAGGCCCAACATATGTTGCATCGTGCATTTGATACACCATATTACGTAAGTTGATCGTCATATAATGTCTATCTCTCTGGCCTGCATGTGCCTACGACGCATATCATATAGCAAGATGCATAGCACGGGGTATATAAGCCATACCCGTTGCATCGTGCATTTGCTACACCACATTATGTGAGTTGATCGACATCTGCCATGTATCTCTTTGATTACACAGTGGGTGTGCGCGCCTTGCTGCCTCACTCTCGCGGGTTCATTGCCTCCTTGCATTGACAACACCGGCCGTGCTCTCGTCCGCTCGTCCTCCCGGGACCCCGAAACCACGTGTAACGACATCGACGTGGCACGCGGGATACGGGAGACATGTCTCGTGGAATTGTGTCACCGTTCCCTCGCAACGGCAAAGGCGGGTACGGTCGAGGAAAGAAGAAAAGTACCCTCGCGACGATTTTGCATACAAACTTGATCCAAGTGTGTTTTGTATTGCTTTAATACTTTCCAAGTTACTGTGGTAATGAAATACTATCTGTATTTTTAAACATTTGTGTGAGTCTGAGACTTTACACATGTCACTTCTTCTCAAAACTTCTCAAATCAGTTCATCTTTGCATGCTCATACTCCATTCAAGTTAGGTTCAAATCCATGTAATTTGTATCAAGTTCTCACGATAACGAAAATCGGGACTGACGAACAAGGCGAAAAAACATATGTAATGTCTTAATGCATCACCACCTTTGGTGGTGGAGACATATATATATAACAAAAAGGGCAAGTACCCGAGGATTTTTCATTGTTCTACTTTGTTTTTACCAACAATATTCATTAACGTTAGGTTGCCAACAAAAATTCATGTCAATTGCTCTCTCCCTCTCTATCTCGACCATCTCATGCCACGTGATGAAACCAATGATTTGATAAAATGAACAGACTCAAGGTCAAGAAATATAAATTGAGCAAAGAATAGGTGAGAAATTCTAATTTCTATTTACGTGTATACATACAAAAAACGTGAAATTCATGAAGTACACTATTAAATTTCGCATGCTTATGTAATTTCATATATAATTCTTTAATTCCTGAAGAATAGTTATTAAATGGATTAAAAAAAAAAATTGATTCATAGACCCAATGCTTCTATAAATCTATAAATGGATTATCTGGCTTTTCAAAACACCTACACAAAATCCTTTACTTTGCTAGTTATACTACAGTATGGAAATTGATGAAGAGCAGCAAAAGTGCTTCTACATCCATGCATGTCTTTACTGCCTGAGCACTGACTTTGGTATTACCTGTGAGGATGCAGCCAAGGAATTTAGTTCAGTTAAGAAATCATCATGTAAATATTCATCCCCACTGATCGCTAGGTTTGTAAGGCAGGGTAGAGAAGCGAGAAACTTGGCTAGCTGCTTGGATGCCGAACGACTTAGTACTTCAGGTGGCACGGCATCAATCCATCTGAAATGCAGGTCGACTGTTTCCATCTGTTGGGATAGAAAAATCGATTGGCATCAGTCATGTACAAATGTATTGTGTCATTGATAATGAAATCATAAGAATTATGTTGTGAATTTCCAGTACAATCTCCAGTGGATAAACAACACAAGATAGCTGCAAAGGTGAGGAAGAATAAATTGTAGAGAGGGAATTATAAGTTCTTATATCTTTTAATTTTTATATGTTTCAGTTGAGTAGCCAGAGTGTGGTAGGCATCCCCGAATAATTTTTTTGGGGGGGAATGTTGTCAATTGATAGAAGAAAGTTCGGAGAAAATCTCAGGCCAAAATTGGTGTGCAAGTAAATAAACCATGGTTAGATAATGAATGTAAACAGGCAAGGAATTCGTATTTCAATTTCAAGAATAAATTGAAGCATAAAAAGAAGGGTGAGCCATCTGATAAAATAGAAGAAATAAATGGTGAAAATTGTAAAGCAGCGAAGGAATACAAACGGTTGCTTTGAAGAAAGATGTTTTTATACAGCAAATCTCTAAATGATAATCTCAGATCAACAAAGAAGACAAATCCACAGGAGTATTGGACAATTTTGAGTGGTAACTCTGGAAAGCGAAACAATAATATGGTCTCGCTGAATGATTTTCTACATCTATTTCGTAATCTGAATGTTGCTCAAGATGAAACAGGTGCACTACACCAAACTGAAATGGTGGCAGACTTGGTCATAAATGATGAATTTAATGCTCCTATCACTGTTGAGGAGGTTATTCCGATGATTAAGAAATTGAAAAACAATAAGGCATGCGGTATTGATCAAATTAGAAATGAATTTTTGAAACACGCAACCGGTAAGGTTCTGGAAGTGATAACAATTGTTTTTTAATATAGTTCTAGAAAGTGGAATAGTGCCTCATGATTGGTGTGTTGGTTTGATTGTTCCAATATTAAAAAACAAAGGGTTGGAGAAAGATCCAGACAACTATCGTGGTTAGGAAATTTGTTCACTTCGATATTAAATCATAGAATTACTTTATATTTTGAAAGTGAATCTGTACTTGGAGAAGAACAGGCAGGTTTTTGTGAAGGTTATTCCACAATGGATCATGCATTTGTGTTGAAATCTTTACTGGATATTTATTTGTCAAAGGGAAGGAGGATTTATTGCGCCTTTGTGGATTTTAGAAAAGCCTTTGATATGATAAATCGAGCATCCCTTTGGTATAAATTATTATTGTCAGGAGTAAACGGCAAGGTATTTAGAAATCTGATGAGTAAGAAAATATGAGGATATGGTTATTAGGGAAGTCGCATATTGTATGGGAGGAGTAATTAACTAATAATTGTGCCTTGAGAGAAGTCTAGCCCAGCTACCTACTGGTTGTGCAAGCACAGACCCTAATTTGACACTTTATCAAAAAATCATTGTGCCTTGAGAGAAGCCTAGCCCAGCTACCAACTGGTTGTGTCAGGAGCAGCTATAGTACATGGCCTATGGTAGTCTTATAGTGCAGACTCTCTGTTACGACTGACCAGGGTTTGTGCCTGCTAACTAGTTATTGGTCGCGAAAAGTAGCCAAATATAGCATAGTCTTAGTTCAAACACTTGTAAGCGCGCACATGGCATGGAGTACGATCTTGCACGCGCGCCATCAGCCAGGCGCTGATCTGTAAAACGGCCTCTGATTGGCTGATTTAGAGACACAGCAGAAATTATTTAGAGACACGACATAATTCGATTAACGACACGACATTAAGAGCATCGTCTTAAAACAAAATTAGAGTCGTGTCATAATTCGAATTACGTCGTGTCATATCGTATTACATACGTTGTGTCACAAATGTTTAGGTCGTGTCATAAATCGAATTACGTCGTGTCACAAATAGTTACGTCGTGTCATAATTCGAATTACGTCGTTTCACACGATGTAAATCGAAATACGTCGTGTAGGGAGGTTACGTTTTTGACGGGTTCCTGCTTCCATACTTCAGTTGCTAACGTGGGGGGTGCTCCGTATCCATGGGTGGGGTGTGGTGTCAGCGAGACGCTCTGTGTGTCCCCGACATAGGTGGCGTTGTAGTCTGCTGGCGGCTGCTTTGTGAGTTCGACGGATGGCGCAGGTTGATGTTCATGTGACTGCGGCGTGAGTGTAGGCGGTGGAGACGGCGGTGCATGGAGGCGACAGTGGAGGCATGTCCGTGTACTTGTTGATGAGTGGTTTCCAGATGTCGTTGATATACAATCCTGAGTCTTGGGGCACGGTGTTGTGGCAGTGAATTTTGATGGCTTCGATCTCGGTCGATTCGGCGTGTGTTCTAGTAATTCATGATGGAGATCGATGAGATGACTGTTATCCTATTTGATGGTGTGTTCGTGTTGTTGGGCGTGTTTAACGATGGCGGACTTGTCCCAATCGCTCTGTCTGAAGCTGGTTTTGTGCTCCTTGAGTCGTGTTTCTAGATTTCTCCCAGTTTAACCAATGTACTCCACGTCTATCTGCATGGTATCTTGGAGAATCCGCCTTTCTTTTGGTGTGGATTCTTGTCTTTGTGGGAGTGCATGGAGTATCGAGTGAAGTTAGTTGGAGGAACAGTGCCGTACTTGGATGTCTGTTGCTTGAAGGATGCATTGAATCTTGTGAGAGGCCTGATGATTTTGACCACTATACATAGAACAACTGTTTGTTTCGGTAGTGTAACTGCGGGTTGGTTATCTTCAGGGGTAGTTTTGGCTGCGGGCTCGCTGGCTGGAGTCCCGGACTTGATCTTATGTCTTGGGTATTTGTTGATGGTAGTTAGAGCTGTGATGACGTGCTGGATTTCTTGCTCTAGATGGTCGGCATTGCTGAGTTGATGGGCTCGGCGGATGAGGATGTTGGGGACTGAATGTAGTACGGCTGCATATGGTGGAAGGATCTGTAGTGAAAATATCTGTTGGTATGCGTATATAAGATCAAGACTTGGTGAGCTCGCCTGATGGCGGTTTGGTGACGCGGACTTCTCGGAATTAAGGGGATGCTAGCTGTTGTTTTGCTCGGTCTCCATGGTGAATTTGATGCTCGGGTGATGCTGGTTGATATGGGCGAGGAAGTGCATGGTCTAAGTCACGTCTACTGTGCGGCCAGGTGAAAGTGGTGATCACATGAAGTTGCTGGTAGTGCTCGTCTCGCCATTTGAAGGATGTTGAGTTGAGGCAGAAGTATATGAGGTCATGTATTTGATCTGGTGTCAGGGGAGTTCTTTCGGGAAGTGTGTCGTCAGTGTCATAGGCGTTTTTTGACGATTTCAATTGGCAGGATTCGGTGACAGGAACGTTGGTGAATTAGAGGGATTATAAATCAAAGCTGACCATGATGTCTGTATCTTGTATGGTGGTTTTGGAGAGGATATCAACGAAATGCTTGGAGTTGATACATTTTTGCTGCGACTGTCCTACGAGTGGTTGGAAACATGGAGGTCAGGTGTTTTGCTGTGTCATAGCAAGGCGATCCTCGGGTTGAAATGATGGGGCGAAGTGGAATGGTGGGTTAATTTGCGTATCTTCGGCTGGCATACTTATATCTACATCACCATGCAAGCCGATACTTATAACCCAGGCCAAAAAAACAGTTGAAACCAGTTGGATTTTCAACTGGTATTAACTGGAATCAGCGTTACCAGTTGATTCCAGTTGACGGAACTGGAATATGTGCCAGTTTATTCTACTGGTTTCAACTGGATTCAACTGTTACCACTACCAGTTGAAACCAGTTGATACAACTGGTACATGCTGAAAACAAAACAGTTGATTCCAGTTGAAACCAATTAACCATACTGGTATTAAATTCATATTATATTTTTTCTTGGGAACCTACACAAACAAGCTATGCTTTCCAGTAGGTTCCTGTTTCATTTCATAATTGTGTATTTACTTTGTCAACTAAGTTCTTTATTGTGCAAACAATTTATATGAAATGGAATAAATTCGAATCAATCAATCAACCTACTAGATGATTCCAGTTGCAGCACCTGCAGTGGCCAAACTGGACCATTTAATACCAGCTGATTCCAGTTGAAACCAGTAGATGATCAGATGATTTACTAGTTGAAAACCAGTAGATGATTGCCAGTTGAAACCAGTTCAATGTATCTTATGCATACTATATACATTATTTATTTGCGTGTTTTCACAAAAAACGTATTTATCATGATCTGTCAAGCAAATGCGACAATGCACATCGATTTTGTGATTTATATGTTCTTAGTCAATCATTGACAAATATATTATATATGTCTGATCATGTTTTACATCTAATTTCAGACGTAAAAATAGATATATTAACATTTGTAATTAATAACCAGTACAAAACATGTATTATTTTGTATATATGTATGTACGATCACCAAACTACTTATTTAACAATAAACTTAACTATGATCTTTGCTCAACTGGTAAATCAACTGGCATTCAGCTGGTTTTCAACTGGTAAATCAATTGGAAATATTTACTGGTTTTTCAACGGGTCCCAGTTAGCTTTCTTTTCAATATGGAAATTGGTATACTGGATCGATTCAAGTGGTACCAGTTCACAACTGGTGGTTTCAACTGGTCCCAACTGTTACCAGTTGATTCCAGTTGATTCCACTAAACCAATTTCCATATTGAAACCAGTCAGGCGCGGATCCAGGATTTCTTAGGGGGGGCCCA
Organism: Strongylocentrotus droebachiensis; assembly: GCA_035222895.1. NCBI lineage: Eukaryota > Metazoa > Echinodermata > Echinoidea > Camarodonta > Strongylocentrotidae > Strongylocentrotus > Strongylocentrotus droebachiensis. Next base: position 32,893 of record JAVYIG010009126.1, on the reverse strand, counting down.
AATTTCAAATGATGCGAGCCAAATATTGGTACGTAATGGTGACCAACAGTGACGTAATGCGGGGGGGGGGGGGGGGTCGGTGCAAACGCGAAACGCGGAAGCTTTGACGTTTTATTAAATTATTCGAGAAAGAAGACGACTCGTTGTACCGTTCTCCACTCTTAATCTTCGTCTGAATTTATTTTTTCCCCTCCCGCGCGAAGCGCGAAAAATTTTACGATTTATTAAATTATTAGAGAAAGAAGACGATTCGTTGTAGAGTTCTTGACTCTTAATCCTTGTCTAAATTCAGCCCCCCTCCCCCTCCTGCGCAAAGCGCGGAAGCTTTGACGTTTCATTAAAGTATTAAAGAAAGAAGACGATTCGTTGTACCGTTCTCGACTATTAATCTTCGTCTGAATTTAGTTTTTCCCCTCCCGCGCGAAGCGCGGAAAATGTTACGATTTATTAAATTATTAGAGAAAGAAGACGATTCGTTGTAGAGTTCTCGACTCTTTATCCCTGTCTAAATTCAGCCCCCCCTCCCCCTCCTGCGCGAAGCACGGAAGCTTTGACGTTTCATTAAACTATTGAAGAAAGAAGACGATTCGTTGTACCGTTCTCGACTCTTAATCTTCGTCTGAATTTAGTTTTTCCCCTCCCGCGCGAAGCGCGGAAAATTTTACGATTTATTAAATTATTAGAGAAAGAAGACGATTCGTTGTAAAGTTCTCGACTCTTAATCCTCGTCTAAATTCAGTCACCCCCTCTCCTCCCGTGTGAAGCGCGGAAGCTTTTAAGTTTCATAAGATTATGAGAGAAAGAAGACGATTGGCTGTACAGTTCTCGACTCTAAATCCTCGTCTGAATTCAGGTTCCCCCCTCCCGCGCGAAGCGCGGAAGCTTTTAATTTTCATTAAATCATTAGAGAAAGAAGACGATTCGTTGTACCGTTCTCGAAAATATTCGGAATATTCGGAATTTAGTTTCCCCCCCCCCCCCCCACCCCGCGCGAAGCGCGGAAGCTTTTACGGTTCATTAAATCATTAAAGATTCGTATTACCGTTCTCGCCTCTGAATCCTCGTCTGAATTCAGGTTCCCCCTCCCGCGCCAAGCGCTGAAGCTTTGACGTTTCATAAGATTATGAGAGAAAGAAGACGATTCGCTGTACCGTTCTCTATACTTCTATAATTTCAAAGATGTTCTTTGTCTGCTACTTTTTCTTCCTACGTCCTCTTCCGATTTCGGGGGACCGCGGTCAGATAAGCATTCAGGGGCCCGCCTTAGGGCCCCTGGTGGGGTCGAGGCGGCGGAGCCGGCCCCGGAAACTTAGGGGTTTTAGGCGTTTAATTAAGGTCAGATGAGCATTTTTTTTTTAAATACCTATTATTTTGTGACACTGGAAGGTCACAATTTGGCGTAGGGTCCAGGGGGCGGAGCCCTCCAAAAGAGGGGTTTTAGGCATTAAATTACCGTCAGATGAGCATCTAAGGGCCCGCCGGAGGGCCCTAGGTGGAATCCAAGGGGCAGAGCCCCCGAAAGCTTTGGGGTTTTAGGCATTTAATCACGGTCAGATGAGCAATCAGTATCAGTACGCCAGTATCTCCTCTTTTCCCTTTTTCTTTCCCTTTCCTTCCTTCTCTCTTATTTTTTTGATTGGGGGGGGGGGGGGGTCAACAGCTTTGGAGGCAAGGCCCTTTCGGCCCCCCGATCTCCTTCTTCCCCCTTTTCTTTTCTTCTTCCTCTTCTTTCTTTCCCTTTCTCTCCCCTTTCCCTTTCCCTTCTTTTCCTTTTTTCTCTCTTTTTTCTTTTTCTTTTTTTTTGCGGGGGGGGGGGGGGGGCAAGGCCCGCTCGCCCCCCCCCCCCTGGATCCGCGCCTGAAACCAGTTCACTTAACTGGAATTAACTGGTACCAGTAGCAGTTGCTTTCAACTGGTCCCCAACTGTTTTTTGTTTTTTTTACCTGGGAAGCAGCATCTAACTTCTGTAATTTGATATTTATATGCTGCTGAATAAAGATTATTAATAGTCCTTTTCAGGACTCCCCAATCCTCTCGCTCTCACATGATATTTGGAAAAAATCCAGTAATTATTCCAGCAAAGATATAATTTCACATAGAATAGGCCCATCAAATCTAATTTGCTGATAAAAACAATTGGAAAATCACCCCTAAACAAAATTAACCAGCATGGTCAGTTTGGGCAAACAAATTGCGAAAATTTTACCCTGGATAAGCTATATAGACATTCCCACCAAATATCCTGATTAAATGATGTTATCTCATATTATATATTACAATGTAACAGCTGATGATTTTTGTTGACTCTTCCCCATATAGCGTTATGTGAAATCGACTTAACACTGGTGTCGCTAGAAGGCAGTGTGGATTGTGAATCCCCCGTATTTATGAAGTATGCTAAGTTCTCATGCTTGTGTAATTTCATATGATTCTATAATTCCCGAAGTATAATAACTTAAAATTATTTTTCTTCAAATTGAGCTACAGGCCCAATGTTTCTTTTCCTTTATTTCTTGCCTGATTTCATTCTGTTTTTTTTTATATTTTTTTAAAGTTTGTCTGGATTTAATACAGACCACCACATAATTCCATCAAAATTGCCTTTATTAGGTGGTCTGTCGTCTACAGAGCACCTATTGGTTTCGTCAGAATTTTCTTTCTTTCTTTATTTATTTGTTATTCTTTCTTTATTTTTATTCATTTCTCCAAACTTTTTTGTGCAAATGATTACTCAAAATCGGTTCAGTCAATTTCTCTCAACTTTGCCAAAGTCATAGTTCCTTGTCATGAGACGTGAAAGCAACATTTTCAAGGTCATCAGGTCTTCGTGACATAATCCAGACGCCATTTTGTTTTTTTTTCTGAAAATCAACTCATGATCATATCTTCATTACGGAAAGTCATTTCTCTTTCATTTTAATCATAATCAAGGTCAATATCCGTCCGATCAGTTGCAATAGTTACATTACGTCCGTGTGCATGTCAGTACAAGCGCAAAATTTAAAAATTCTCAGAATCATCTCAAATTCATTTTGCCCACGTTTTAGGCCATTTTAAGCAATTCAAAATTTTGCGCGCGCTTTTTTTTGTTATTGTGTCATGGCTGTACGCAACATAGAATCGCCATTCCTTTTTCTTTCATGATTTCATGATATTTTCCATACTTTTCCGAACAATTTGATACTATGTTTACCTCTCTATGATGATTAATAACTGAATGAGCGTCAGTTCAAGATAAATGTCCGTGCAAGCGAGCTCTCGTAATACATAGCATATATGGGCAAAAAACATGCCTATAGAAAATCAATCATAGCTCTTTGGGATGATCAGGGACCGATTTTTATTTTGGCAGACTAATAGCCTCGGAAGTCAAAATACGAATTTTCAGATTATGAAGTCAGCATATTTATTGAAAATTGAGTGTATCTCTGTAAATATTGATCACTTTCCTTTCCAATTTTTGATATGTTGTAGCTGAGACAATTGTCTACATGAATTATGACATTTATTCGTCATTTTAACAATGGCGTCATGGTCCACTCTTTCGATTAAAGGAGGCTTGTCAATTTTCCCAATTTTGCGTGTTTTCTCTGTGGGAGGTGAATTTTTTCTGAAATCTTCATTCTACAATCCAGTCTTGTTTGAGCAATATCTCGATTATTGTCATACTCAATTTTCTGTCAGTTTTGGGTATATTGTAGTTGAGAAAATTCTCTATACAACAAATGACATTTATTTTGTAATCAGATATTGGGATCGTGTGAAATTTTAACTACAAAATGTGATTTTAGAATCCCATTTTCCGTTCATGTGTAATGTATATACATGTATGTGGAGTATTTTGGTATATTGGTCAAAGCACTTGCCTTCCATTCCACTGAGCGACCCAGGTTCGATTCCCCAGTGAGTCCATTTTTTGTTGTTGCTTTTACTCTTGTTTTATATTTGATTTTATCACCTCGTACGACTATTATAACATAGCATATACAATCACAAACAATGTAATAAAATGCATGTACGTGTTATATCTATGGGAGAGGAAGGTCAATAGTTTGCGTACAACCCTTTAGGGAGTTCGCAATTGACATGAAATGCTGCATGTTGAAAGGTAAGAAAAATATTTCATATAAAAACACAAAATCAAGAAATGCATATTTCATTATGTTATTTATATTTGTGGTCAAAGGTTAAATATACTGTACATGGTTTCTCTAAAACCATGCATTGTATAGACTTGAAATTTGGCACACTAATAGACCTAAATAAAGAGGATAATTTCAAAAAAATAAGGCCAAATCATGCCAATATATCTTAACTACTTAGTATGTAAATTAGGGTCAACGGTCAAACATTTCACCGATCACTATCTCACTAACCATGTGTCGTATGCACTTGGAACAGACCACCGCCCACCTATACTGGTTACATAACAAGTATTACAAGTCTAATTTACTTTGTTAGTTAAAGTACTGTACGAAAATTGATGAGGAGCAGCAACAGTGCTTCCAAATCCATGCTAGTTTCTACTGCATGAGCACTGATCTTTAATATTACCTGTGAGGATGCAGCCAAGGATAGAAGTTCAGTGAAGAAATCATCACATGAATTTTCATGTTTATTCAAATGGATCGCTAAGGTTGTAAGGCAGGGTAGAGAGCAGAGAAACTTGGCTAGCCGCTTAGATGCCAAATGACTTACTACCTCAGCTGGCGAGTAACAGACTGTTTGGATCTGTAGGGATAGAAAATAGATTGGCATCAGTCATGTACATGTACACAATATCACACATGTATGCATCACTGATAATGAAATCACAAGAATTATGTAGTGATTTTCCAGTATAATCTTCGGTGGATAACTCAATTTAAATCAATTCAGTTCAATTCAAATTTATTTCTAAATCATAAAAATAATTATGTTTAAAAATATATATACATCATGTTCAACAACAATGAAAATGAAATAGAAAAGGAAGCCCCAAAACAAAACAAAGCTTCTAATGGGTGCAGCTCCCTTAGACTGCATGTAAGTTTACATGATAAAATATAATTAATGAACAAAGAATTATATCAAAATATAAAAAATATAAAAAACAATTATCAGAAATACAACTAAATTGCCGTATTCAAGACACAGAGTAGCTCCTCCACAAAGCAGGATGCTGATTGGTTACCATGTGTATAAAAAAGAGTCTATCGTTTTTCTACTTTTGGTAGAGTAATAATAATACTTTCAGGTAATTAACCTGATTGGTGAGAAAGTGTTATTCTAATGGATAAGTATAAAGAATGTGACTCCAATCTATTTGTATTCCTATCCCACAAACTCGGAAAAAAGGAAACATTTCCCATCTCTTGTTTTTTTGTTTTGCTTCTTAAAAAAAAAAAACTTTACCTGAGATGAAGAAGCTCGATCAGCAATCTCTTTGTAGAAATCATCATGAAGGCAACAAGAATCAATCTTCAGGTAAGTCAGATGAGGCAGGAGACTGAGAAACTTCCCCAGACAGCTGGATGCTGATTGGTTATTGTCTAGCTTCAAGCCATTAACCATAAACTTCCGAATCTGTGGAAATACAAATTAATGACATACATAAATCATGAAGCATGAAAAGGGTAAATTGTTTGGCGAAGGAAAAATCATAACTTGTCTGAAAAAAAAATCCCCCACATCCGTTCCCCTAACTATAATAGGATTGTATGCAGGGTCTTCTTTTCATTTCTTCAACATTTTTATTTCGGTCATTGGCTGATTTAAATGTACAATCAGATTTTCTGAATAAAAAATATTAAAAAACAATGTTTTCAGCATCCCCTTTATTCTCTGAGTATCCTTCAAATTGCTCGTATAACATGGTGTGCATCATAGCAATTCTCGATGAAGTAGATATACATAATCTGTCATTGTTTGGGCCGTCATCCCCTTTGGGCAACTGCCCTCGTCCACATTTCCTGTAGAATCACAGAGTATAAAATAAGTACTTATCAATTATCGCACTCAGAACTTTTAATCCTGAACTTTCTGCACTTCTAAATGTCCAATATCACTACCAAAAAGCACCTTTTTGGCTCAAAATCTATATTTCACAAACTACATAACTCAATGAAAGTGATATTCACTTGAACTTATTCAATTATCCATCGTTTGACAACAAATACATGGTGCTAAGAGGTCTAACTTAAAAGTTATCTTTAAAACTCGATGTACACACCAAACACGTCCTCAATACACAAATACATGTATATAATAATAATAATAATAATATCGAATATTTAGGAGCGCTAAAAACAATAAGTACCATAGCGCTTACAAATACAAATATATGTAAAGAGGACAAGAAAGTACAGTACAGGAAGTATATCACATAGATCATTGGGGAAAAAGGTGAGTTTTGAGGGATCTTTTGAAGGTGGCAAGACAGGTAATTTCCCTTATGGAAAGAGGGATGCTGTTCCATGTTTTTGATGCAGCTACTGCAAAGCGTTTTTCAGCTGCTGCGAGTCTAGATTTAGGAATGTTAAGTTTACATGTGTCGGTTGCTGAACGAAGATTACGAGTTGGTGTATATATTTGGAGGGTGTCATTAAGATATTCAGGTGCCAGATGATTGAGTATTTTAAAAGCATACAGACAGAATTTAAACAGAACACGTTGGTGGAGAGGTAACCAGTGGAGCTCCTTAAGTAATGTAATATGGGCAAAAAATTATTGTTTGTGGAAATCAAATCAATAACTTTGGGTTGCTATAATTTTTCACTGAAAAGAGATATAAGCCTCTCCTTCGCACAGGGTATTGTTCCTGCACATAGACGATTTCCTGTAAAGTTACAATAAAAGACACTTCTCCGATTTTGAAATAAGGAAAATAAAATATTTAGATAGAACTCAATGTTTTGAGAAAAAAGATAAATCAAGTTTTTACCTAAATTTTCGATGTTAATTAATTCCAATTACGTTGAAATTGGTATTAGAATTTAGATAATGTAATTATCTTTCATAAAACACCAAACACATGATAGTTCAAGGTTTTCTTAAAATGTCATTTATAAAATGCTATTTTCGGACGCGCCCTCCGATTAAGGGGTGTTCGCTACAAATTAAAAAAAATTAAAACATCTCTGAAATATTGTGTATTATGATAAAATCTTCAGAATAAACGAGGTGTGCTTAATTTGTGTGGTAGTGGCACCAAACCCCCTTTTTCTGACTTTGGCCCTCTGCTTAAAAGGAAATGGGAGGAAAAAAAGTAAACAAGAAAAGGAACTGGCGAGAAGGAAATGAAAACTGAGAGGGAGAGAGAGAGAGAGAGAGCAAGCGAGAAGGTGGGGGTGGGGGGGGGGGGTTTAAACATTTAAGAAAGCTGCTTCGTTTCACTGCTTCACTTACCTTTGAATCCACCTCTCTGCCATGAAAGTCTGGAAAACATTCTTCACCTGCAATCTGTATGCCTTCCTCAGACACTACTAAGTGATTGACACACGTTTGGTGGCATAGTGCATCTATTATATCTAGTGTTAATGGTTCATAACTGTAGCCAAAAGATAACATCCTTTGTACCTGTTGAAAAGAAGAGATTCTGGTTTATTATTTGAAAAACCCTGAAGGGAATACCATGACATGGCATAGTGAGTTCAAAGAACTAGGTATATGGCAAATGCAACCAAAAATGTTGTATATGGTTAATGAAGTAGGGTAGATTTGTATGGGATTTCTATCAGACGCAAATCAAACATTTTATATTTAAACTTCGAATTAATTTGGCTTATGACAATGAAAGTTTTGTCAATATGCTTGAATATGTTTAAGGTTGGCCAAATTTCTGCAAGTGTCTGACAATTTATATGATTTTAAATTTGTATTTTCAATCGGACATGAATGGTACTTGATCTATTTCCTGGTATCCTCCTTCATTTGCGCTGCACAAGAAATAATAAATTTCAAGTTAGTTTCTGATGAAAGAATTTCTTTTCACACAGGCGTTGTGTAGAAACATATGTTCACTCATTATATGTAGGGGACATGTGTGATATTTCTTTACAGAAAATATATTTTGTTAGTACAGAGCAAATTGGAAGATGACCTCGCAAGTACCTTCATACCGTTGTGAATTTGTGTTTGATTGATTATACATCTCAAAATAACCAACAATTATATTATTCTTTATCAGATTTCGCACAAACATTCATTTATTTATTTCTCTCAATTTCCTGTTTTTATCATAAAATAAAACTGAATATTAGGGTGAACTTTCCTTTAAGTATCATATTTTCAACTTTAGAACCAACATAGACGATATGACAAAGACATTTACCGTGACATGTTCAAGTATTATTTTCATCCTGTTCTCAGTAGTTATTTGTTCAGCCAGGGGGTCCAATTCACCGTCCGTAAAACAGTAGATGATACTATTTGAAATATATGTTCATGGAAAAAACTTATTTCAACATTTTGAATCACTGAATGTTTAAAGGAAATAAAGAATATGTGATAATGTACCAAAATATATTATGCTTCCTTCCAACCAGGCTATATATCAGCTAATGAGGTTCTTAAAAAAAAAAATTGGTGTAGATTTCAAACAGTTTATTTTTTGTTGTTGATAAGTCTATAATATCAAAAGAAATATAGTATTAAAGGTAAAAAATAAAATCCCATGTATTACTAATTTTCTAGATTGCTAGGCAATAATCAACACCTATATGGCAATGGCTTTATAATCATCAAGATCATTATGTAGTTGATACAATTGTATTTGTGTTATGACCCCTTTTACTATACCATAACTGACCCTTGGAATAATTATGGTGGAAACAAATTTAAAGATATAAACGCTGTTAGGAGGTAAAGGCTCTCGGCGGTCTCGCCTGCATTACGCAATTCGACATGATAAACAATTGAGGCTGGGATAATATGTATAGGCAGGGTGGCCCATTAGCAGGGTCTAAAATATGAAAACCTCTTCATATATTCAGAATTTTTAAGTGAATATTGACTAAGAATCATCAAAATAATTATTTACTATAATTGGTACCAAGATTGATAACTTTAATATGAACAAATAACAACAATTGATTTATTAGTTCTCATATGAAGTTGTGAAAACATTATTCAAGTCTGCTGACCTAAAATGACCTTTAACCTTAACCTAGTGACCTGGAATTTGCGCCAAAAGATTTGTGATACTTGATAACCCTTGGGTACAAGTTTCATGAAATTTGAACAAACTCTTCTAAAATTATGCTAAATATTCAAAATCTTGATGTTGATACCACAACAAAGTCTAAGTTTGCAGACCTCAAATGACATTTGACCTTGGCTTTGTCACCTAAAAGACTAATCACATGATTGGTTATACTTGATTACCCCTACATGGAATAGGAATGTATACTTTCAAAACTATGATAACAATTCAAAATCTTAACCTTTGGTTAAGCTTTGATGAGTTTTGTTTTAATTATATTAACAATTATGTTGACGCCGCCGCCATCGACGTCACCGGAAAAGCGGCGCCGATGTCTCGCTTTTGCTAAGCAGGTGAGACATAAACTAGAAATACCGCAATCTCCATTGCCGTGCAATGCAAATGTATCTCCCGGCAATGGCAGCTATTTTTGTGTCATCCTTATGAAACAAGGATGACATACATAGAGATCGCCACTAGTGGCTCGGACTATTGTTAAGACTAGGAGCAGCGTCACCAAACACTTCAGATGTGTAGATTTTACTAAGACACACCTCCATGTAAAATTTGAAAGAAATCCGTCGTTAAATATGACCTGCAGAGCACACACTAGCTACTATACTAATATCCAACATTAATTATTAATGTAGGTGTTGGTACGCGTTCAGACAGCGTTGGGCCATCGTCGCATAGCCAACCAATATATCCAACATGTATCAGTCAATAGGGACGATGGATCAATTAACGTTAAGCCAACGTTGGCCTAACGTCATATAGCCAACCAATATACCATTTATCAGTAAAAATGGAGACGATGGACCAACGTTCAACCAATGTTAGCCCAATTACGTCGAATAGCCAACCAATTAAAAGCCACCATTTATCAGTAAAAATGGAGACAAAGGACCAACATTTAGCCAACGTACTTGGTATATAGCCAACCAATGTCCACCATTTATCAGTCAAAATTGAGACGATGGACCAACGTTCAGCCAACGTAAGCCCAACGTCGAGTAGCCAACCAGAAGCCACCATTTATCAGTAAAAATGGAGACGATTGACCAACGTCGTATTGTTAACTGGGAGACACCCATCAAAATACGCCCTTTGACCCTATAATAGACGAACACAGGTGGGAGCATCACTAAACACTCAAGATGTGAAGATTTGACCAAGATACACCTCCATACAAAATTTGAAAGAAATCCGTCAAGAAATGTGGCAGTAAAGGTACACAAAAGGGACAATTGACCTTTGACCCTATAAAGGTTGGAACAATGAGGGCAGCATCACCAAAAAGTATAGATGTGTAGATTGTACCATGATACACAATTTGCAAGAAATCTGTCAAGAAATGTTGCAGTTAGAACGCACTAGAGTCCACACAAGACTTCTATCAAAATATGACCTTTGACCTTACAAAAGATACACCTTCGTTCAAAATGTGAACAAATTTACTTGAGAAATGTGGCCGATAGAGCACACACAGACCATCCACAAAAATGCGACCTTTTACCCTATAGAAGGCGGATCACTGGTGGCAGCATCACCAAAATGAATAGGTGTGTGGATTATGCCAAGATAGGATCAGACTATAAAACATGGGCACCTGCCTTTGGCAAGTTTGGACTTGGAGTGATAAATAGCAGAGGGGAAAAGCTAATGGAGTTCTGTATGTTCCATAGGCTAGCAGTCAGTAACACATACTTCCAACATAAGGACTGTCGAAGAGCAACTTGGACTTCGCCAGGTGGCCTATATAAGAACCAGATTGACTTTATCTTGGTGTACCAAGATGACTTAAAGAGCGTCAAAAATAGTAGGTCGTTTTGTTCTGCTGACATTGGGTCAGATCACAACCTTATATTAGCCAATGTACAGTTTCAGCCACCAAAAGCTAGAAAAATAAAGAGCGTACAGTAGTCATATGATGTGGGAAGGTTTAAAAACCCATCTGTTGCTGAAGAATTCCAAGCCCGAATTGGTGGAGCGTTTGAACCATTGTTGCTGCTGGAAGATACAGACATATATGAGCTCTGGTTGAAGTTGATGAATGCAACCAACGAGACTACTAAGCAAGTTGTTGGCATCAGGAGAGGGAAACAAGTGAAACATCTCCCAGAACATGTGAGAGATGATTGTGAACTCAGAAGGAAGGCTAGGGTAACTAAACTGAACTCCCCTCATAATAATCATAATATTATGAAGTATCGGCGCCTTAACAAAAATGTTAAATTATGAAGTCAAAAAGTGGAAGAGGGAGACTCTCAAGAAAGAAGTAGAGAAAATGGAGGCAGCACAGGCACGAAATGACAGCCATGAGCTATTTAAGAAAGTAAGAAAACTAGCTGGTGAGAAGGAGAAGATACAGCCAGCAGCCAAGAACAAAGAGGGGGTCCTCAAGACTGCTCCAGGAGATGTTTTGGATTGTTGGAAAGAACATTTCAGCACCCATCCCGAGAGACACCAACACACTTCGCAATATACCTGAACCTTCTCCTACTGAAAACCAGACTTCACCTTTTACCATAGAAGAGGTTAAAGCTGCGATCAAGGCTCTAAAGAATAACAAAGCAACTGGATTTGATAAAATAGCAGCTGAAATACTGAAAGCTGGTGGTCCAGCAATGACACAGATCTTGCTGAAGATCATCAACACTGCTTTTACGCAAGGCAAGACACCAGTTGAGTGGAGCAAAGGCCTTATTACCCCTGTGCACAAAAAGGGGGATAAACTTGACCCAGCTAACTACCGAGCCATAACACTGCTATCAGTGCCGGCTAAAGTTTTCTGCAGGATGGTGCTCAGTAGGATCCAAGGGACAATTGAAGAGCATTTATCGGAAGAGCAGTGTGGATTCCGGAGCTCCAGAGGAACCACTGATGCTATTTTCATTGTCAGGCAAGTGCTGGAGAAGGCCAAAGAGAGACACATCCCCATCCATTGGAATTTTGTGGACTTCAATCCAGCATTCGATACTATCTGAAGGGATGCTTTATAGAAGTGCCTTCTTTCATTAGGAGTTGAGAAGAACCTGATTGACCTCATTAAGTATATGTATGATCAGACCAAATGTGCTGTCATCGTAAATGGTAAAATTACGGAATGGTTCCAAGTTAAGACAGGCGTCAGGCAAGGCTGTCTTCTTTCCCCAAGTCTGTTCAACATCTTCCTAAAGTTCGTGATGGCAGGTGTCAAAAACCTAGACAGTGGAGTACAGATGGGTGGCATACGCATTAATAACATCCGCTATGCAGATGACACCACTCTTCCTGAACTCATCTATGACAAACTCCAAATATCAACTAACAAGCTGGTGGAAGTTTGTGGTAAATGAGGAATGAAAATCAACACAGCTAAATGCAGAATCATGACAATCGATGATGAGGAGACTTCAATAAATGGCAACCCTATAGAGAAGGTAGAAGACTTTGTCTTCCTTGGAAGTGTAGTCCCCTCGGTTACCAACGATGTCAAGAGACGCACAAATCTAGCTTACTGGGCATTTGGCAGACTGAGAAACAATATATGGACCAACCAAGATATTTCAAGAGCCCTGAAGGTCAGGATTTATAATGCCCTCATTCGTTCTATAGCCACCTACGGGTCTGAGACGTGAACGCTAAGGAAAACTGACCGGGATAAACTGGATTCCTTTGAGATGAGATGTCTGCGGACAATAACAGGCGTCCATCTTCGAGATAAAATCAGAAGCGTAGACATCAGAAAGTCATTGAAAATCTCCAAGACAATAAATGAGGAAATATCCAACCGCTGCCTGAAATGGTTTGGACATGTGGTACGTATGCCACAGGAACGCCTACCAATACAAGTCCACACCAATGACTTTACTGTGCCACGGCCACCAGGACGTCCTCCCCTGAGGTGGAAAGACCAAATCCGCCAAGACTTTGGATTAAGCCTGGAGGCTGCCCAACACCAAGCCCAGGACAGAAATGAATGGAGGCAGACCACCCGTAGGAGCGCAAGGTGACACTCCGTCCTGTGCACGTCAAGTCAAGTCAAGTGTAGATTATACAAATTTTATTATTTTTAATACTGTTATTATCATTATTGTAATTATTATTATTATTATACTTATTATTATTATCATTATTATTGGAATTGATAATGATTTCATGGCTCTGATAAACGTACCGTATTGATTTCAAATGCAGGTGGTTCTTTAGATGACGTAGTATTGCTTCACTGCGTATGTTGCCAATTCCTAGCTCTTGGAAGGTCAGATGGTTGAGTTGTGGGAATGAGCTGGAGAAAAGTTGTCCCAGTAAAGTAGGTTCTCCAATGAAAGGAACTATTCTCCCCCCTTCCACATGATGCTCAATAGACAACACGGCTAGGCTGGAATGTGCCAACCGTTCAACTACTCCCGGTGAGACAGTTTGAAGAGTGGTGAAAGTCAATTGTGTCAAGCTCGGGAATAGGTCCCCAATAGTGACATTAATGTCACCGTCATTAAACCTCTGTAGACCATTAAGGAATTGATCATCTACAACCAGCTTTTTGATTGAGGATTTACCTCCCTGTGTGTGAAATGAGAATGAAGTAGTCTTAAAAGATTATTATCAATAAATCTTGTTATATAACTTTAGAATAATTAAGTTTATTTGTACTTTCTTGACCTTTAAAAATAAAATAAACAAGCTTATGAGCATGAACAAAAATGGCAGATTACTTATGTATTACAAACAATGCCTTACAGACAGAAATTTTCATTCTAATGAAAAGGAAAAAGAATTTTGAATACAACTTTTTCTCGATGAAGCAGATATGTTTTTTTACCCTAAACATAGTAATCTGAGCGCCCGTTTCAGTTTTATTTGTTTTCATTATTGCTTGAAGAAAAAATACTCATAAACGTTTTTCCTATTTTCCTCCTTGTAGTCACCCTGTTTTATGGAAATATACAATATGTATTTTTCATTAAATTCTTTATAAATTAAACAAGGGAACCGCTCTTGGCGGTCTCGCCTGCATTACGCAATTCGATATGATGGAAAATTGAGGCTGGGACATTATTTATAGGAAGGATGCATGGCCCATTAGCAGGCCCCCAAAACGAAATCCTCTGAATGTTAGAGGGTTAGTTCAGTAGAAGGAATATGATACGTAGCATTTCATACGAAAATTACGCAGTTTTTGTATCAACCTTCAACAATGTTACCGAGTCACTTTAACACTGTGTTTGCTTTCCTCACCTCTCTGAACGATTGGTTGGCCACACATGCAATTTTCCACTAAACAATAGGCATCGATTGACCAAAGGAGTGCTTTGTGCAACATAATGGCTTTGCAAAATTATCAATTTGATTAGCTCTATGACAACTCTAAAGGATAGTATTTTACAGACATCGCTACCACTACTTTAATGAATTCTCAATTGCGCCATCTTTTGGTAAAAGGTAACATACAGCGATGTCCGGTTCCTGTACCCAAGCACCATCAACTGCGACTTATACGTTGGTGATGAATTGTGTGGCACGGCTGTACAGACACATACATGTAGGGACATTAAGAGCAGCAGATGCAACACTGAGGGAATGTCAGCAGAATACCCTGCCAATATAATCTTCAAACCTTTGTTTAAATATGTATCTCATGATGCACAGGGAGATTATTTGTATGGCATATAAAGTTATGCGCCTTTTAAATCAGGGTCAATGAAAAACAGCTCTCACACTAAATCCTACTAGTGTTATTGGTATCTACGGAAACCCCCGAAAATAAACTGAGTATTATTATTATTACTTTATGTTACCGTATTTAAACAGTTCAAGAAGTTCAGGTTATGCAAGAGTAAAAAGAAAGTTGCATACCTTTAGTATATTTAGATTGAATGTATAGGCCTGCTGCATGAGTTGGTTTCAGCCCTATAATACGGGATGTCTCAACAAGAAAATGCAGTTAGACTTTGATTGGCAACATCTTTAAAAGGTATTTAGCAATTCTCAATGAATTTTTGGCAGGCATTCCTGTATTAGTACCCTCTAAAAGTCTGGTGAATTTCACAAGAATTTAAGATATGATCACTTTTGTAAAACATAGCATTTTTCATATGTAAGAAGAGAATTATCGCATTAAATAGCATCAGTAACAATACATTATCGTATAACTGGTGCCTGAACATTTCATAGCAAGCTCTCATATAAATTCCATTCTTGATACAAAATGGATGAAGAATTAAGATTAACATCATTTACACACACATTTAGCTAATTAAATGTCTAACTCATAATACCTGTTCATGACATTTTACAAATGATTTTGTTAATGTACAATGTATCAGTGGTGATTTTACCAAGAAATTATAAGTTAGGGTGTTTCCAATAATGTCAATGGAAAAGCTTGTCGCGGAAAGTAAAAACGAAAGGTCTACGCTTTTTGGTGGACTAATACTATTTACTCCTTTTGTAACATTTGAATTTGAATTTTTCTTTTTTACAAGTGTGATCATAACTCAGCTTAATATCCTTGTGGAATTCACAAGGAAGTTTGGGGGATACAACTAACGTAATACATGTACGTACAAAATTTCAATGAGAATGGCCAAATGCTTTTTAAGATATTGCCAATTAAAATCTTGTTGCAATTTGTTTTGGACAACCCATATACATTTTGTACTAGTGCACCTGAGTGAGGAAAAGTGATCAGTATGTGTGCATGGTTTGACATGGTATACTGGTGGGGGGATTGGGGCTGCAGCCATCTGCGTGGGTGGATCAAGAGCATAGGCCTTCAAGGGAGGAAATTGGTCAAAGTATGCATACTGTCTAGTAGTTGTTCTGTTTGTTGTTGATATTCTATGTGTGTGTTTCGCTTTACACCAATTTCAGAGGAGAAACAGTTAACAACCAAATTGTTCATATGTACCCCTTGTAAATTTCATGTTTTTTGTGTTTTTTGTAACTCAAGAATGAAAGCTGTACTGGTTGAATTAGGGCCTTTGTTGAGTACTTTTTTTTTATACATGTAAGCTTTAATATGTCACATTCTCAAGTAACATAAATTGGGGCAAATCAATTTTCACACACTTGAAAAATTACAAAACTTGGCAAGGGTATGAATAATTTAGTTGTTAACTGTCTACAGCCGGCCCTCTCAAGACCCCCCAAAAAGTGGAACACGGGTGTTTCTCACTTACATGTAAGTACAAATCCCTGAACATTCTTTCTTTTTCGTTTCTCAATAAGGGGTATCACAACTGTTTTGTTTCTAGATTGTCTATGCCTGGTCGTCCTAGGCCCGATCTGCATGTCCCCCTCTCCAATAATTCTGTTACGGGCTCCATCACAAGAAATTGACATGTAATTATCATGCATTACACATATGTATAATAAGCATTCAAGTTTAGTGCACCATCAAATGGCACACCTTCAGCATTTCGAAATCAACAAATTCCCACTCAAATACAAGCATTTGTTGAATATATAGGGCCAAGGCTTGCCTTGTTTGTAAATGCGTCAATTCTGTCGTTCCTTTTGCATTGTCATCTAGGTTTGTTCCAATTATCCAGTTGATGACGTTGCAGTCAGGTAAGGCAGAATTGTAATTTGTAGTATTCTGTTTAAATAATTGTTATATATATTTACCGCAATTGTAGAAACTTGTGTATGCATTAACTGGTAGAAGTCATGATCCAATGTTGTATGATAAAACTCTAATGTTGATAATGAGTTCGATGTGGAAAGGACGTCTGCTAGGTCAAATGACACAGTCGGGCCATATGATCTGTCTCTGAACACCAAAGTCTCCTGAAACAGACATAAACGCATTATAATTAATATACAACTGCTTAAATGATCCTGACATGTTATACACACCTAGGTATAAATAGAGTGTGTATTACAATGTATACATATATATATTAGATAGCTTAGACAGATACCTAGATGTGATTGGTCCAGAGCTCGTCACGTGATATCAATTGCGAGGATCCAAATTTTCATATTTTCCTGGTTGGTTATATTTTACCGGCTGGTGAAAACAAAAACAAAAACAAAATTCCCTCGAAAATATTTTTTCCACATTTTCTTTTTTCTCCAAATTTTGGATAGGCCCTAATTTTTTTTTTTTTTTTTTCCTCCCAAAAAATGCTTTTTGGTGTAAGAATTTTTTTTTTTTTGGTAAGGTTCTTTTTTTTTCTTGAACTATCTCGACAGATTATTTTTCCGTAATTTTGATTGTCCCCCCAAAAAATATTAAAATTTCGGGAAAAATAAATATGGACCACCCCCCCCCCCCCCCCACCAAAAAAAACCCCAAAAAAACAAAAGGTATCTAATATAACTGTTATTGACTGGCAGGGGGTATATAACGTTCTTTGGACCTGAAGGGAGTTATATTTTCCCTCGGGAAAATATAACCACTTGGGAAATATAACTCCCTTCAGCGGTCCAAATAATGTTATATTACACCCCCTGCCAGTCAATAACTGTATAATATATACAGTGCGAGTCAAAAAAAAGTTTACACCTAGAAAATTGCTCATTATTTTAAAAATCATCTATGAACAGTATACAATTGATGCACAGTTCGAGTGCGTCGGTAGGGATTGTGTGCACAAGGTAACTTTGAATGGTTTTAGACCAAATTTAAAGGTACCGCGTGCACAAAATTCCACCGAACCACGAATTAAACCTGTGCATCATCTGTTTTATAAGATGGGGCCCCAAAATTGTCAAAAATACCAAATTTTGTTATTTTACAGATTTACCGGATGCATGGCAAAATCATGCGTCCGGTAATTACCGGACGCATGATTTTTTTACCGGACGCATGATTTTTAACTTATCATTTAAAACAAAAATTCAGTGCACATTAAACTGTAAACTTGAAGAAAAAAAAATTCAATAGAAAAATAAGAATTATTAAAAAAAAAAAAAAAACGGTGGTATCGATCGCCGATATCGCGTGCATCCAGTAAAAATAATTACATGGTAATTGACCAATCAGATTGCAGGGATGTTTTATTCCAAATCATTTGGTATCATTTTTGTGTGGTATGTGTTCACGCTTGGATGAACAGGGGGCATTGTTTGCGAGAGTGCAAAAATCGACTTGCGCAAAAGTTGCTTATGTGATGTTTAAATAAAACAATCGGGATTTGGGTATTAAATAGGTTTTTGCAGTTCCAAATACCCTAACAAAATTAATCATGCCACACATATCAAATATCGAATATCAAATATCAACGAACATTTGTGCGAGTGTGTGTGTGCGTGTGTGACTTTGCTTCTGCAAAAATAATATGCAATGCATTTCATTTGATACATTCAATTCATTCTCTCACTCCGCTAATCCCAACATAATACATGCTGTAGGCATCACTTTGGCGCAAGTCGACTTTTGCACTATCGCAAACAATGCCTCCTGTTCATCCAAGCGTGAACACATACCCCCAAAAAATGATACCAAATGATTTGGGATAAAACACTTTTTTATAAGATGTATAATAATTTACTGTTCATAGATGATTTTTAAAATAATTAACAATTTTCTAGTTGTAAACTTTTTTTTGGACTCACACGGTATATATATATAATTATTATATATATCTAGATGGCACCTTAAAAAAAAAGGTAATGTATTTTTTCAGTATTTTGCTCAAATTTAGTATAGCAACTTTGAGCCGAATAAATGTAAACTCGAGACAAATCAAATTGTCTCCATAGTAGCACATTTTATACACTGTCCCTGCAAGGCGCCATCTAGGAGTATATATATATTCATGTATGTATATATATATATATATACATACATGAAACCATTATTGGAATTGTCAGAATTTGTTTTCTAGTTTCAGAATACATGTAATTCTCTCTCAGGCTATAGTTATAATCCACAAACGTTCAACTGACGATAAACTTCAAGCAAGTTAATGTTAATGTAATATCATCTTCTCAAAGAAGCACATTAATACATAAATACTGTTGCTTGCAACAAAATACAAGAATATGTGTGTGCCAGGATGGATCTACCTGGGCGATCCCTTTCAAGTTGGGTCCAAGCTACTGTAGACTCCACGTCTCTGTTTTTTACTTGCACGTCCACCGTTTTATTGTAAATAATAGACATCATTCACTGTTTTGAATTATTCCATGCACTGCCACTTTGCCGGCACGTTGCATGGACATCCCAGTTTAGCTTCATGATAAGCTTCCATCGGGATTATTTCTACAAGGTACAAGGTAAGACCAAGTGCCTGAAAGGGTAGTGTCTTAAATTATGAAAGCAACAGTTAATACAACAATCAATAACTTATGAAGAACTACCACAATATGTGTTTACCTAGTTGTACATGTAATGTTATATATGATCAGGCGCGTACGCCCCCCCCCTTTGGTATTTTTTATGTGTGTATTTTTAACAAAACCCCCCTTAACCCCCCCCCCCCCTTTTTTTTTTTTTTTTTTTAATAAAACAAATAAATACAAAATAAATAAAATTATGCCCATGGCTGACCTAAAAAAGGTGACCTTGCCCCCCTCCCCGCCAATTAGTGACCTGCCAGTGTCACAAATAAGGTATCAAAATATGCTCAACTGACCGTAATTAAATGTCTAAAAAAAACCTGAGTTTCCGGGGGCTCCGCCCTCTGGACCCCTCCAGGGGCCCTTAGATGGGCCCCAGAATGCTCATCTGACCATAATTAAATGCCCAAAGCTACTGAGTTTCAGGGGGCTCAGCTCCCTGGACCCCACGCCAATTAGTAACCTGCCAGTGTCACAAAGAGGGTATCTAAATATCCTTAACTGACCGTAATTTAGTACCTAAAACCCCAGAGTTCCCGGGGCTACGCCCCTTGACTTTTTTGGTCATTAGGCCACTGCCCCTGAAAGGTGAGCCCCCTGGAATGTTTGCCCCCCAATCCCAAACTGCTTCCGGCGCACCTGCTTGTATAGGTAATTGTCGTACATTCAATAAGATACATTTATTGATTGCGTTGAGGTACATGGTTATAACTATTGCACAAGGTGATCTAGTCCAGAATCTAGCCGGTTAATTTTAATAATTGTATTTCTATATTCCCAACACTTGCTTCAAGCCGCCGAAGATTGCGTTTTCGACGAGCTCCTACGCCAGCCGTATATGGCCCAGCCTAAGATTTTTTTGCCGGGCGTCACAATTAGTGTCCCTTTATAGAAAGGGACACTAGTCACAATATAAGGATCACGCCATCTTCGTCTAGGCAGTGAGTACAATTGTGTTGGTGTGGTGGAGATCGAAATTGAATCAGAAAATTTCTGGACTAAAGGTGTTCTTGAAAATGTACATTGCCCAAGTCGAGGTCAAGTGGGCAAAGTGCAGCCAAGAGATTACAGAGGAGTAATATATTGTAAACATGACCCCCCCCCCCCCACAAAAAAAAAAAAAAAAAAAAGCAGTATTTGTTTTATTTACCACATCCCTTGTGTCAATTATCAAAAAGAGATACATGTATTTTAACAAAATAGGCATGTCAAAATGTATTTATTAGTACGGAAATTTACCCGGGTTTCTTACTGCGCGTATTCATTGTTGACTTTTGTTGTACGCACAATATTTTTCTGTACAATGCCCAACAGTCCGTGGTGAATTCCATGCCTGCAATTTTGACCATTCAGAAGCTTAGAATCTTTGTATGCGGCTAAAAATAAAACTAGAACAAACCATTCCATGCTGTTCCATGATGAATAAATAACCAGAAGTTGTGTGAGCAGGCATGTTTTTATCGATAAATAGTAGTCTCTCGTCTGCAAAAATCTGTTGTCCTACTGCTTTCGCCGTGTCTTTGTTATAGGCTTCAAAAGTGACATCTACAAGAAAATGAACGTTTCTTATTCTTGGTTGTTCGTACACGAAGTCACATTTTGTGGCTCTGCGAAATTGACTGAGTCTGTGTGCATAGTTTTGTTGTATTTTCTTGACAATATCAAGTCCAACCTCCTTTCCCATGGCAGCGGTGAAATAAAAGAGGTAACAGAATTCTTGTGGGTTATCACTCAGTACTTTGCCCATTGACCTACTGTACTCTTCGCGATTCATGTCATAAAGAGAGGCAAGATAAACAGATGCAATATATTCTTGAAATAATTTGTGAGGAAAGAAGACGCTAGTGGTTATAGGCTGTGAAGCAGTCAAAGTTCTTTTCCATCTTGATACATTTCGATTTTCCCGACTAAGAACTCCAATTTTGCAACATGTCTCCATAGCTTCCGTACACAAGCTGAAGTCCTTCTCATGAAAGACCAATTTCTTTTTCAGTAGTCCTGAGAAGGCAAGCGATCCTATACTTTGCAAAGAAACCATGATATTGTCCATTTCCTTGTCCAGATGTGATTCATGTAACACTTCGGTAACCTTTGCAACATAATGGTCTCTCAGAAACATGATCATTTGTTCAAATAATTGAGAAAATGTCTTCAGTCTGCGTATTGTTTCTCGTTTCTCACTGTCACAATTTTCCCATAAGATGCACAGCATTGCTACGTAAATTGGGAATGGTGCCATGTTCTCCTTGATCACATCGTTCACTTCAATAAACTGACTCAGTTCAGATCCTGCCTGTTCATCGTTCACGAAGTAGTTGCTGATGTATGTCGAGACATCTTTATCATTAAATCCTTCTACTGCAATGAAAGCATACAACGTACTCAATTCTTTGTTGGATTTGATCTTATCCGCCCTCCACGGTCTTGTTGTCACCAGAACAATGCATTCCTTGAATTTCTTTAATCGTAGAATCTGAGAAATATCTGAGCTTTCTTTGGCAGAGAGGTCCCCATCATACTCATCGAGTCCATCAAGTACTATTAGAACCTTTGTAGGTTGAGACAGTATGTAATTTTCAATCTGTTTAGGGTTTACAACATTACTATCGGAGAGATAGTTTATCATAATATCGCCAATTGTCTGACTTTTGTCAACATTGCGCAGGGGTATAACTAAAACCCAACTGAAATGCTGAAACTCTGGAGAATCGTTGACCCAATCCCATGCGATCTTCGAACAAAAGGTCGTTTTACCAGCACCACCTTCACCTTCAACCAGAAGACGTTTAGGAAGTACCCCGTTAATCTTTGTAGTTAGAAGATCAGTGTATTCAAGCGGCTTAGTTTGTTTCGATTGCTTTTCGTCTCTCCTTGTTCCCATTTGTTTCCTGAGCAGCGTTAAGTTCGTGTAAATCTGCTGGAATTCAACGATGTGATTGAAATCAAGCGGGTCAGGTTTGATTTTGCACATCTGTTCGCGATAGAATGTCTTCAAGTCTTCCCCACACTGGAGAACCTGTGCCTCAGTCATGTTTGGTTCGGAAGTATCCAGTATTGGATCTGTACGGAGATTAAAAACATTTAATATGTAAATTCGACAAAATACCTATTTCAACAGAAAACTGATGTTAGACATAAAGACACGGATATTACATGCCCAACGCATCTAGAAAGGCAATTGACATCTTTTGGTGGTGAATATAGGAGCAAATCATTTTTTTTTCATTTAACCACATCCTGGGATACAACCCATTGGAAAAGAAATTATATGGGTCGAACATGCAATTACTATTAGTCTTTGACGGTACGTTATATAAATATTACGAATCAATGATTTACATAATTTCGATCAATGCTCTTAATAGTAACAGATACACAACGCAACAAATCGCATTTTACATTTGTCCAGTAATAAATTATGTCCAAAGAGCTCGATTTAAAGAGAAAGTCCACCCTATTAAACCTACTTTAATTCTTAATATGAACAGAGAATGAGAGAAAAGAGTATCTTGATTAATTTTCACATTAAAATATATAATATTATCTAAACAGAACCTTCCTTGTTCTGGAACTACTTTGGAAATGAGTATAGCTGCAATTATTTAAATTGTTGGAATTTGTATTGATAAGACACAATAGTCCCCGATGAACGAATGATCTTTTGTGGAAAATGTGTAATATACACTTACCAGATGGTGACGTTCCAGATGTAAGATATTCACCTTAAAAACGGAAATAAAATTACATAGATTATAGAACTGTCAATGTTTTGTTAATTAATGTTGTAAACCAATTTCCACATTCCATATTCAAAACAGTGTATTTCTCTGGCAGGGCCCCTCCCCCCCCCCCAGGTGGTCGAGTATAAGTCTGAAACTTATGTTAATAATATTAAGCAAACTGGGATATACTTCTGAACCGTTCTCTTTTCTTCCATGCTGTTCGCACATAAATCGCACATAAAGTAAGGTAGCTTTAAGTGTATACGATTTGCTCGCCCAAGCAATAATTTTCTTGGCTGATAATATTTCTACTTTATAAGTTTTATTTGATAAATTGTGTTTTTAATGGAAATAAAATCATTCACGCTTTTGTATATATTTCTCACTGTCCGTTGTATGTGTATCACAATGTTTATCGTTATCATGTACCTCTGTGATTATGCATGAAATGATGACATACATGTAACAAAAAAGATATTACAAATACAATGGCAAAGTTACCTTTCAATAATTTTGTCTGAAGTGCACCCATATCAGCAGTTTGAAGAATTTCTCCAAGAAGTGCTCTACAATCGGTGCCATCTCTCTGCTTGATTTTCCATCCGCAGAAAATTTCGATCAAAGCTCCTGGGAAGTTCAAATGATGTTGGGTCAGTAGATTTTTGCTCTGCGTTAAGCTGAAACCAAGACCAATGCAAAGTTTATAGTAACAGTCGCCTGGAACTTCTTCAGCAAGCCGTATGAGTTCAATCTCCTGCAGTACACTATCTGTCGAGCTGAAGATGAAGAAGAAAAAAAGAAAAGCAGATTAAAATCAAAGTATTAAAGAAAATCAATACGTTATATTCTTACTGATGAAAAGGGGAACAAATTAATTTCATGTCATTTATTTTCGTTTCCAAACATAAAATAAAACAATATTACATATTGAAATGTGCAGGACATGGTTGATAATCGATTTGAACAAAACTTACAATAAATAAATGCTCAACATGACTTGGATCATAAAGAAGTAACACTTACGTTACAAAACAAATCCATAATGTACAAGAAATTAAATAATTCAAATTTCCTTTCATTAACAAAACACTCTATATTTTCAGAATATACATGTTTATATATAGTGCGTCCCAGAAAAAAACGAAACCGAGAATGATCGATGTTTTATCATAACTTAATCACAATTATAATTAATAAATGACACATATTTGTAAAGCTTTTAGATCATCCTCTTTCATTTGTGCAAATCACATGATGCATATTTTACGCAAGAGTGATTAATACCAATCTGAAGAGAAGGTATAAGTAAGTCGTTTTGCGAACGATATCTGAATTTCAAAGAGAAAATCACATTTCTAGAAAGTATATTTTCTGCCCTTTCATACGACACCTCAATCAGGAAAATTGAGCCAGGAATTAAAAAAAAGTTCTGTTTGTTCAAAGTAATGCTTGCATTTCCATAATTTGATTAAACAAATTCGTTTTCGCTGGATGCATGCCGTAGCAAAAAACAGAGATGATAAAAGACTTAACTCCGTTTCGTTGACGATCAGCCAAGCATCAAGTATTTTGGTTTCTTTGTGCATTGCTGATTGTCAACGAAACTTGTTTTTAATCAGGCAGCAAGTGAAAAACGAATTCGTTTAATCAAATCATGGAAGTGCAAGCATTACTTTAAACAAGCAGAACTTTGTTTTTCCTGGCTCCTTTTCCCTGATTGAGGTCGATAATTCTCGGTTTTGTTTTTTCTGGAACGCATGTATAGGCCTATATAATTATATATATATAATATATTATATGGTTGTGTGCGTGCGTGTTTACCTGTGTATATGGTGTATGTGCTAATTCATTACCGGTATATCTAAATTGTATTACCTGTGAAGAGGACCCGGATTGAGCTCCACATCACCTGCTTTAACAAGCAGTAACTCAGTCAGGTACGGCTGCTGTGATAACATGACATCAGCTGATCCTTTCAAGCTATCCGTTTTGTGGCATGATGATTTAGATCTTGATGATGTATTTGCCATCTCCTGTAAATTAAAAGATACCTTAATTACTCCAACAATCTAAGAAAAATTAAGTATACAGGGCATGGGTTAATTATGAACGTTGCATGACAAATAAAGTAGGGCATATTTCTATTAAGGGCATACAGTTAAATTAGCTGATAGGTGTTCAATCTGAGGAGCAATTTTAGTAATCAGATATTTCCTCGGGGAAGTTTTTACACAGAGTTCAAAGTTGTTAAAGGGAGAGCATCTCAGTTTTCATGTGCAGAGGGTCATAATTCGCTGAAACCGTGCCAGACATGGAAATAACATTAGTTGGTGTACAAGTCTGCACACAGCAAACACGTAGGCCAATCATGACATACCCCGTCGTCTCTCGGAGACTCTTCGGGTAATCCAAATGTCAGATGAGGACTTTACTATATGGGGAAAAGAGTATTACATAAAGCCTGTTGGTCATAGAACTGAAGGCTAACCCTGGTGATTGACAACACCTGTATATTGGGTAAACACCCGAATGGTGTCCAATTCCCCATGAGATCCCACTACTATATATCTTTAAAGCTACATGTTTACGGTTGGGGTTGCTGATGATCCTTAGGATATCAAAATTGAAGGACTTCTATTAATGTTATAAATTCCTTGTCTTTCGTACCAGGGCACTGACTGAATAATCAACTTTACCAGTGAACAATTGTCGTGGTGCATATAATGTCATGTTTTAGATTTACCTTTACATATACCTGCACATTGATTATTTTTCTTAAATGTCAGTTCAATAAGAATAAAGAAGAATCTTCAAAGTAGTGGACACAATCGATCAGGAAGCCTGCTTACCTTTCCACCAAAGGGTCCATGCTGTACGGCATCACTGTATAAGCTAGATGTAGGTGATTTGTTGTTGTCCCCTTGCCTAGGAGGTTCAAGTTCAACACCAGTAAGTGACTTATCGGTGTAGGAATGTCCTTGTGTAAGTGGCTCATTGGTGTAGGAATCTTTTGGTGTTAGTAACTCCTGGATGGGGGAGTCTCCTTGTGCAAGTGACTCATTGGTGTAAAAATCTCTTGGTGCCAATAACTGTCGGATGTCAGAATCTCTAGATGTAAGTAAGGACTGGGTGTAGGAGTCTCCTGGTGTAAGTGACTCGTTGGTGAAGGAATGTCCTGGTGTACGTGATTCATTGGTGTTGGAATCAATTGGTGTAAGTGTCTCATTAGCGTAGTAATCTGCTGACCTCAGTAATTTGTTAGCGTACGAATCTCTTGGTGTTAATAACTTGTGGATGTAGGAGTCTCCTTGCGTAAGTTTGGTGTAGGAATGTACTGGTGTAAGTAACTTATGAATATATAAGTCTCCTCGGGCAAGTGATTCATTGGTTGAGCAATCAACTATTGTCAATAACTCCCGGATGTCAGAATCTCTAGGAGAAAGGAAGTCCTGGGTGCTGGAATCTTCTGGTGTAAGTGACTTGTTGGCGTAGGAATCTCGTGGTGCTAAAAACTCATGGATGTACGAGTCTCCCGGCGTAAGTGACGTATTGGTGACGGAATGTCCCGGAGTAAGTAACTCATTGGGGTAGGAATCTCTTGGTGTAAGTAACTCCTGAATATAGGAGTCTCCTTGTGTAAGTGGTTCAATGGTGTAGGAATTTCTAGGTGTCAATAACTCCCGGGTGTCAGAATATGTATGTGAAAGGAAGTCCTGGGTGCAGGTAAGTGACTCGTTGGTGTAGGAATCTCTTGGTGCTAATAACTCGTGGATGTAGGAGTCTCCAGGAGAAAGTGACGTATTGGTGAAGGAATGTCCTGGTGTAAGTAGCTTATTAGCGTAGGAATCTGTTGGTGTCATTAACTCGTTAGTATGGGAATCTCCTGGCGTCAGTAACTCGTGGATGTAGGAGTCACCTAGTGTAAGTAGCTCATTAGCGTATGAAGCTGTTGGAGTCAGTAACTCGTTAGTGTGGAATCTCTTGGCGTGAATAACTCCTGGATGCAGGAGTCCCTGGCGTAGGTGACTCGTTGGTGTAGGAATCTCTTAGTGATAATAACTCGTGGATGTAGGAGTCTCCTTGAGTAAGTGACGTATTGGTGAAGGAATGTCCTGGTCTAAGTAGCTCATCAGCGTATGAATCTGTTGGTGTGAATAACTCCTGAATGTAGGAGTCTCCTTGTGTAAGTGATTCAATGGTGTAGGAATCTATAGGTGTCAATAACCCCCGGATGTCAGAATCTCTAGGTGTAAGGAAGTCCTGCGTGCAGGAGTCTCCTGGTGTAAGTGACTCGTTGGTGTAAAAATCACTTGGTGTAATTAACTTCTGGATGTAGGAGTCTCCTGGATTAAGTGACGTATTGGTGTAGGAATGTCCTGGCGTAAGTGACTCATTGGTGTATGAATCTCTTGGTGTAAGTAGCTCCTGAATATAGGAGTCTCCTTGTGTATGTGGTTCAATGGAGTAGGAATCTCTAGGTGTTAGTAAATCCTGGATGTAAGAATCTCTTTGTGTAAGTAACTCCTGGATGTAGAAATCCCCTGTTGTTAGTGACTCACTTGTGTAGGTATCTATTGGAGTAAACATTTCCTGGATGTAGCCATCTCCAGGTGTAAGTGACCCGTCGGTGTGAGAATTTACTGATAATAACTCCCGGATGTAAGAATCTCTCGGTGTAAGTAACTCCTGGATGCAAGAATCTCTAGGTATTAGTGACATCTGGGTGTAGGAACCTCTTGGTGTAAGTAACCTGTTCGTACAATAATCTTTTGGCTGAAGTATCTCAAAGATGGCGGAGTCTCTTGGTGTTAGTAAATCTTTGACGTCAGAATCAGATAGCAGATCATCTGTACAAGCATCAGCTGAAATGTTTAGCTCTCGGAAGCATGAATCAGAATGTATTATTAACTCCCTGATGTTTGAATCGTTTGGTGTAAGCATGGTAACATCTTCATTATGAGAGTCACATGCTGTTTGCTGGTCCTTTCTACACAAATTTGTTAGAGAGAGCAAATGTCTAATGTTCGAATCAGTTGGTGTCAGCAATTGTTTAATACATGTATCAGGAGGGGCGAGTATCTCCTTGATATGAGAATCACTTGCTGTTAATAAATCCTGTGTGCACTGATCACATGAATTTAGTAAATTCTTGATATCTGATGAGTTTCCTGACGACCGAATGTTTGAATTTGTATGAGGACATCCCTTGGATCAGGGTCATCTTGTCTGCTTTTGTCATCTTCGGACTCCTCTCCAGAGTCGCCCATTTTCGCTTCAAGTCTCTCGCAAAGAACCTTCAGTCTCTGAATCCTTTGCAATCTTTCTCTCCTTGGTGTCAGCAATTGTTTAATACATGTATCAGAAGGGTGAGTATCTCCTTGATATGAGAATCACTTGCCGTTAATAAATCATGTATGCACTGATCACATGAAGTTAGTAAATTCTTGATATCTGATGAGTTTCCTGACGACCGAATGTTCAAAGTTTTATGAGGACATCCCTTGGGATCAGGGTCATCTTGTCTGCTTTTGTCATCTTCGGACTCCTCTCCAGAATCACCAATTTTCGCTTCAAGTCTCTCGCAAAGAACCTTCAGTCTTCGAATCCTTTCTTTCAGCAATCTTTCTCTACTCTCCTTAACCTCATACTCCCTAATCCAATGAACAAATGATCCGATTCGGACCCTCCATTCACTTAGTGATACAGGCATCTTGGCGAATCAATTGACTCAGTCACAGGAACAAGCCACGATCTGGAAGAATAATGGAAGGGGGCCTATATTAATAAATTAAACATAGCATTGGTTAAGTCCACACTTATACAGTAACACATTTATGGAAAATTGTCTGAAAGTGCAACTATATAAATAGAATAGTCACTCTTGTTTTATTTTTAAAACTACCTGGTATGTTTTGTTTCTCATAAGCAATGACTGGAAAATAAAACTATAGTAGTAGTAGAAGTAGTATAAGTAGTATGAGAAGAAGTTATAGTAGTAGTCATAGTGGTTAATTTTTCCGTGCTGGCATTGCTGTCTGGATGGTGGATATTGAAGGCTGCCCCAAGCCCCCTGGAGGGCATATACCCACATCAAAATGATTCTTACAATGTTGAGCCAGAATCCATACCAACATTTTGGTACAAAATCATATTTGCTTTTCATGATTTATCAGAATAAAGGCATTTTGGAGAGATAGCCTTCTTTCAAAAGGATCCATTTTTACCATTTGTTAACAGTTTTCAAGATTCACGCGAGCATACATGTTAAAGCTTGCCGTGCTTGCATTGCTGTTTGCATGGTGTATATTTAAGGCTGCCTCCAAGCCTTTTGGGGGGCATATACCCCATTTTAACAAGATCTCCGTTTCCTGCAGGTGATTCCTACGAACATTGGGTGGAATCCAGCTGTGGGCTTTCAAGAAGAAGTAGAAAATGTAAACCAGAGGACATTTTTGTTAGGTGTGCTATTCCAAAAAAACCTACCCATGGAGGATCAGTAACACTTCAGAATCATTTCATATTCCTCTTCCTGAGGAATGTTTCCTTTATCAACATGAATTTTACAGATTTTTGTGAATAAATATGTCTAATTATCGCCATAATGGCATTTTAGGGGATGCTGCCCCAAGCCCCCTGTCGGGGAATACCCCCGATTTGAATAACTTAAGAATCTCCCGTGCCTGAGGATGATTCATACTAAGTTTAATTTAAAATCCAGTCATGCCTTTTTTTAGAAGAAATTGAAATTGTGAAAAGTTTAAGGACGCCTGAGAGAAAGCGATCACAATAGCTCTCTTGAGCCTTTGGCTCTGGTGAGCGAAACAGTGGGTCGTCTACTTATGATAATAGGGACTTGTGGATTTGCACGACGACATAATGGACTGCTACCCGTAACGTCCTTATAAGGCAATGGCTCCCCCCCCCCCCCAAAAAAAAAAAAAAAAAAAAAAAATCAGTGTTATTTAGGGTACGCATATGCGTGTTCCCTCCTTTTGAAAACACCCCCTAAGTCCGGTGTGTAAAGTCAATTTTGTGCATGTACGAGCCGGATTTGGTGCGTGAAAAGTACCCCTTTACCGGACATTTTGGTAACACGCATGCGGTCATTCCTACCCCGGAGTGGGGGGGGGGGGGGCACTGGCAGTCAGTGGCGGATCAAGGGGGCCGGGCCGTGTAAAAACTCGTTAATTTTACCTTTTCTTTGGAGATGGGCCCCCTCCCCTGGCGCTCAAGGGGGGAGGGTGCGATTTTTCAAATTCTCGAGGGCCCCTCAAAAAACAAATAGTGCTCACTACCCCATTCATAATAATTGATTTTAATCAAAAAATATTTTATAAAAATTCCCATTTTTAATGATTTAACTGGACAAAAATTTCTATATACTACGTGCCCACACTTTCAGATCTTTGCCTTAAACATGGGTTACTTTTTTCTACAGGATAATATCTCACCCATAATCTTGCTGAAGTGAATATTCCAGATGCAAAATCCAACAAAAATAAATCATTTCGTTTTTTCATCCAAAGTTTTTGCCGATAATCGCACAGATGTATCAATATCATTATTTTGAGCTCCACTTCTGACTAGTTAATAAACGGGTAATTCCACCCCTTCTTCGAGCGTACGCAAAAAAATAGTCTGTGTAAGCAATAATCGAAGGATCACAACTTAGCCTATTGAACTACAACTTCCGGGTACAACTGTTTGACCTCTAATAATTTTTGGCCAACAAATTGATCCCCTTAAAAATGGGTTTAGACGCTTCAGCCGCACACCCCCGTCCAAACCAAATATGAGTAGTAATCGTAGTAGTAGTAATAAAGTAGATATAGTTTTTAATAGTAGTAGCTGTTGTACTAGTAGTAGTAGTTAATTGTATTAATAGTGATTTGACTTCTAGTATTCAATAGTAGTACTTGAAATATAGTTAAAACTAAATGTGTGTTTTCATTGGGTTTTTTCTCTCGTAAACTGCTTAAGTTTTGTTTGGCATAAGAAATGAATGGGGAACATATAGTAGAATTATTAATATAATTAGTAGCAGCAGAAGTAGTAGTGGTGGTAGGAGTACGTAGTAGTAGTTGTAGTAGTAGTAGTATTAGTAGTAGTAGTAGTTGAAGTAGTAATAGTAGTAGTAGTAGTAGTAGTATTATTATTAGTAGTAGTAGTAGTAGTAGTTGAAGTAGTAATAGTAGTAGTAGCAGTAGTAGTAGTATTAGTAGGAGTAGTAGTAGTACCTGTAGTAGCTGTTGTATAGTAGTAGCAGTATTGGCTACAAGTAAGTTGTAGTATTAGTACAAACCTGTACCTGAAATATAGAAGTAGAATTAGTAGTAGAAGTAGTAGTAGTAGTCACAATAAAAGTAGTAGTAGTTAGTAGTAGTAGTAGTAGTAGTAGTAGTAGTAGTAGTAGTTGCTGGTGTTGTAGAACCAGGGTCAGGCGCGGATCTACGGGGGGGTTTAGGGGGTTTAAACCCCCCCCCCCCCCTTGGGCGGCCCAGAAAAAAAAAGGGAAAAAAAGGGAAAAAAAGAAAAAAAGAAAGAAAAAAAAAAAAAAAAAAAGAAAGAAAAAAGAACGCACGCTGGAGAGAAACCCTTTCAAGTGCAAATATTGTGAGAAGATATTCAACTCATCTGGTAACTTAACCAAACACATGATAACTCTGGATATAACTGTGTATTAAACTGTTACTTGATTTAAAAAGACGTTATCATGCACTGCTTTTTATGGTCTCCATTGTGTTAATAGATGCCAGGAATACATCACTTACGGGGTTCAAATAAACACCCCCAAAAAAATCGGCTCGCCGCTTCGCGGCTCGTGGACGATGCTCCGCATCGTCATTATTTTGGTCAAACCCCCCCCTTAGCAAAAAGCTAGATCCGCCCTGAGGGTAGTAGTAGTAGTAGTAGTAGTAGTAGTGGTGGTGGTGGTGGTGGTGGTGGTAGTGGTAACAGTATAGAAGTTAGAAGTCGTAGTAGTAGTAGTAGTAGATGTAGTAGTAGTATTTTTGGTGTATTATACTTTTGATACTTTGTACCCCGCGTTGCACAGATAATTTTCATAACGCCAGAGGCAGTGCACACAAATATTCCGTATAATGAAACCTTACTCATAACACTGCTGACATGGATGACTGGGTAGCAGCCTTTTCAAAAAGTATTGTTAACATCCCCTTGTACCAACACTCCCTGGTATCAATACGTTTTGGATGCAGCATTCAATGTGAATGAAAAGCCTCTACGCACTGCCATTTTAGTCCGAAACATATTTGCATTATGTTGTGCAATTGCGTAGAAAGGTAAAAATGTGAACTCAGTATATAAAAAGGCTCATTTGCAAGCAGATATTATGATTTTCTCTTTCTTATGATAACACAATCTTGTCCCAAGTTGGTATTCCTTGTTAATCTAAGCCTTGTCACTAAGCATTCAGAATGGACAAAGCTTACGTGGAATGCTATCCCAAAGCCTACTGTCAGTATCTTTGAGGTAAGTAAACCTCTGATTTGTATGTGCTGTCGAGACAACCGCATGGACCGGCCATACATATCTGATTGCATGTAAAATGGTGACATGGACAAGTGAGCAGAGACATCTTCCACATCATGAGATAAACATTGGTAACGTCCACACTTTTACAGTGACATATTTATGAGAAGTAGTAGGAATAGTAGTAGTAGATGTAGTTGTATTAGTAGTAGCTTTGGTAGGAATA
>JAVYIG010009125.1:0-81756 GCA_035222895.1 Strongylocentrotus droebachiensis | reverse complement strand
GTTGAACGTGATCAAAATACGAACAAAATAAATATAAAAATGCCTCACTCACATGGATTAACATTATAGATATGTGCATTATTGACGGGTTTCAATGTTGCACGGCAAGGGGCGGCGTAGACTTTAAAAGAGAAAGGGCACCGAGTGCAAAGAGATGGGAGACCTATAAAGGGTAACCGCGAAGCGGAACGAAAACAAGTGTTAGACATTTGTGTACAACCCCTGCCTTGTATCAGGGATGACCTTCAACATTTTGTCTTTACTGTTTGAGCACCATGCTTTGCAGATGTTGGGGATTGTCTGACGAATAAAAACAATGCAGAAAACCTTTCGATACAATTATGTCTCTTTTTAACATGAATGACATTGGTAATGTTAATGCAGATGCCTTGAGTTTAAAAACCCCTTCATATTGGTTAAATTTATATATTCATGAACGAAGGTAAAAAGGGCATGGGGTTAAAACGATGAGAGGTTGCAAGATGCCTATTTTAGCAGGTGGCTGGGATCGTAGTTTAAAGAGGCAAACGTTTAGTGCAAAAAAGGCACATTTCATAATCTTATAAAAAGGGAAACGGGGCAATTTTTATTGTAAAAATAAAAGGGGCAGTTATATCACAAGTGAAAAGCGGCACTTCTCATACGTAAAACAATATAATATAAGACAGTATGAACTACTTACATTACTTGTGTAATCAGTAGGCCTTTAAGTGTAGGTTAATGACGTCATTCACCGCCTTTAATTTAGGTGCACGATGACTTGTTCGATGTTAAGACACTTGAGTAACAAATGAACAACTGGTTAGGACTTCTAAGGATGTTGTCTATAATAATATTCCGTGTACTAAAATTCCCGCCTATGTAAACTGTGAGAATGAAGACAACTTTAATAAACAAGAGTCTGTCGAATCACAATTCCAGCCTTATTCTGGTGTGTCCGGATTTGGCTTGCATTTAAATATCCTCATTCGCCAAATGCCTTGTAACTCGCCTGAGGTAAGGAAAAGTTAAAGTTCTCAAAATTCGATTCTTTGTTCGGAAGAGACCGACAGCCAGCATCATACGAAGAAGTAATAACCTACAGCGTCGACAAGTATATTTGAATGCGATCAAATTGAGGACAAAATATTACAATAATTTAACAATGCCTCGCTCGTATGGATTAACATTAAATAGATATGTATTCCTGACGGGTTTCAATGTTACACTTTAATATTGTTTTCACTCTGGCAATATTTTGCTTAACCCCGTACTATAGGTGGGGTAAAAGGGTATCTTAACCCCACCTATAGTCCGGGGTTAAGCTTATTCCACTTTCTTTTCACACTGGCAAAATGTTGCTTAACCCCGTACTATAGGTGGGGTTAAAGGGGGGGGGGGGGGTTAGCCCCACCGAAAGTAGTACGGGGTTAAGCTTATTCCACTTTCTTTTCACACTGGCAAACATTTGCTTAACCCCGTACTATAGGTGGGATTAAAGGGGGGTCTTAGCCCTACCTATAGTCCGGGGTTAAGCCTATTCCACTTTTTTGTTTTTACCAAAGAGAGCTAACCCCACCTATAGTACGGGGTTAACTAACCCTGCAAAATAGCAGGGCTAACCTCGCAATTGTGGTGCTAACTCCTGCTAACTCCGCAATTGCGGTGTCAAGCAAATGAATGAGAACAGAAACGAAACATAGTCCGGGACTACGCAGTGAAGCGAGTTAATGAAATTCCGTGGCCATGGTTAGTACGGGGCTAAGGAATTGCAGTGAGAAAAGCCAAACAAAATAGTCCGGGGTTAAGGATAGTACGGGGCTAAGCAAAGTACGGGGCTAAGCAAAACAAGTGTGAAAAGAGTATCAGGGTCCAGGGTCGGAACCCCCGCATTTTAGCAATTCATAATTGTCAAGATAGCTGTCTTGAGCGATAGAAACTTGAATTCATCCCTTAAATTGTGAACTACCCCTATGGCTTTATTTCGTTGGAAATCAAACCCGTCTCTCACATCCACTCTTTCTCTCTCGCTCTCTCTCTCTGTCTCTGTCTCTCAAAGGTTACACGATGTTGAGTGAAAACATGCCTCATATTCACACGCACTCTCTCTCTCTCTCTCTCTCTCTCTCAAAGGTTGCACGTACCTTTGTGAAAACATGCCCATCCACACAATCAGACAATAAGGAAGTGTCGATCGCTGGCCTCTTTACGAACTCTTGTGATATGTATCCCGTATTAGGAATTGTCGAGACGCGAGTTTGTGTAGATTTGCTGTAGCTTTTTTTTTAGAAATTAGTGGTAACTTGCACCCGACACTTTGACAATAAGATGGTGTATTTCAAGAAACATTGCAGTGGCGGATCTACGGGGGTCGGGTAGCCAAGTGAAAATGTGATGTGCATAGAAAAAACGCCATCATGTGTCCAGATCCACATAGTATTCGTATCGTCAGTGGGTCGAACCTCCCCCCCCCTTAACTTAACCAAACACAATGATAACTGGGTGTTAAACTGGTACTTGATTTAAAAAGGACGTTATTGCACTGCTTGTTATGGTCTCCATTGTGTTAGTACATGTAGATGCCAGGAAAACATCACTTACCGGGGTTCAAAATAGCACCAAAAAATATAGCATAACTTGGGCGCAGGCATATTCTTGATAATGTAACACAACAGGCGAACTTGTACCAGACTCTAATGGGAAAGACTTTTCAATTCAATTGCAAACCATTTACTTTTCAATAAGGACAAATCATAGCTTAAATAACAAGGGGAATAATTCATTCAAAAAAAAATTATAGCACTTGACAAATCTATTTTATTTATGCGAAATTTTCACCGAAGAAGAGCATCAATGTATTTATGCAATTTGTACAATTTTAGTTCAAAAGATAAACAGGTTAATGAAATGCTCCATCGCCACACACACATAGGAAAGAAACATCCATAAATGTCAATACAATTACTTATTAAACGAGTTCGTATTAGTACGTCACGAAATCATGAAAATGGCGATGCCCATGTCGTGTTGGTTAACTGTTCATTATGCTAAGAATACCTTGCTTTATATCTTTCTCATACACTTTCGTGAGGGAACTTGTAGATTAAAGGGTAAGAATGCAATGAATCTCTCTGAATATTTCTTGGGGTGAAGTCTCCTTTAAGTTCACATCTCATGAGCCGAAATCACTAAACTTCACGCACTGCGTAGTGTAGAGTTCATTGACCGAAATATGCGCGTGTTTCTGTATGGTGTCTTCAAATATGTTATTCTATCACGGGAACGCTTGAGAAAAATCATATCGAGATAAATTTTCCCTTTTGAAGTTCCTCAAATATAGATTTAAAGCAAGAAAATTAAGGTGTGAAGTTTTAAAGTTGCGACGAATTGGAAAGATGTCAATTTTACATCTCACACACAATATTCCTTTCCAAGTTCTTGTTCTCCCGACTGTTTAGTAAAAAGCACGGTAATAACAATGCTATACACTCTTAATGTCAGCGAGTAAATTGTG
Organism: Strongylocentrotus droebachiensis; assembly: GCA_035222895.1. Lineage (NCBI taxonomy): Eukaryota > Metazoa > Echinodermata > Echinoidea > Camarodonta > Strongylocentrotidae > Strongylocentrotus > Strongylocentrotus droebachiensis. The sequence continues at coordinate 78,263 of JAVYIG010009125.1, read as the reverse complement.
CCGAGTAAAACAAGTTGAGTAACAAAATGAGCAATTCAGTACTCAAGCTGGAGTAAGACCTTGATTTTAGTGGTACTCGTCACCCGAGTAATTTGTTACCTTCGATAAAGAGTAAATCAATGACTCAACATTGAGTACGAATTTCGTTTGTATCAATTTTGAGTAAACTACGGTTGGGTATTACGCTGCGGCAGGTGATAAATAAATCAACATTGATCTCTTACCCGAATTTACCTCGGGTGCGAGTGAAAGTTGGATCGATGGAAAGTGCAACTAGCTGTCAATATGCATGTGACACCTGTTCTACACATTTTTACATAATAGCAGCTGTATGTTCCTTTGTCTACCTAAGGAACTGGATATTTTGTACTCTTTCATTGTCCGTCATGTGCATGTCTCGTGCATACATGTGCGCGTGCAGAAAGATGCGAAAGAACTGAGATACACTCTTAGAAAAAAGGGTGCAAAAAAGGGTGCAAAATAAGAGTTTACACCCTTTACATACAAATGAACCCTATTGAAGGAAAAGGGGTTAAAAAAGGGTGCAATATAAGATTTTGCACCCTTCCCACAAAAATGAACCCTATCGACCAAAAGAGGGTGCAAAATAAAAGTTTGCATATTGCATGCATATTCATGATTACTTTCCACGTGTTCACATAAAAATACATTTATCATGATTTGTTAAGCAAATTATGACAATGCACATTAATTTTTTGATTTTGTATTTTCCTTTGGCAATCATTAACCAATATATTATTTTGTCTGATCATGTTACAATTACATTCACGTTTTAGCAATAGATATATTGATTATATGATTACTAACCAAGAAACATCATGCATGTTTAATATGTATTTGTGTACGAGCAAATTTGTCCAGTATTCCTCGATGATGGGTGCAGGATTGCACCTTTTAAAGGGTGCAGGATTGAACCCCTAAAGGTGCTGCTATTGCATCGGTTTGCACCCCTAATGGAGTAAAAACATGTACTTAACTTAGTACATGTTTTTACTCAATATTGATTGAGCAACTAAGCGTTACCCAGAAAACATACTCAATATTTGAGCAAAAAAATCGCTCAAACAATTTGAGTCAAAACATGTACTCGTTAATTGAGTAAAATTTGGCTCAACTCATGAGCAGTTTCTTACTCGACATGAGTTGATTACGTTTCTACCCAGTACTGAGTAAAAAAGGAAACCGCTAAACAAAGAGTAAATATTGAGTAAAGGTTGACTCATTCAAACTGAGTAGAGATTTAGTCTTTTATTGAGTAATATTTTTACTCAACAGATGGGTAGATTTGTTACTCAACACATGCTGAGTAAAGTTTACTCAAAAGTCGGGTGGTTTCCTTTTGACCACCCAAAAGAGTAACATTTTGACTCAAATTGAGCAGTTTTTTTTTAGAGTGTAGTAAAGCAGTGGTTTAGTAACCAGGAGGTCTAGGGTTCAAATCCAAGTTCACGCGTTAGACCCTAACGGTAAGCATTAATCGTCTTTACTTGGCAAAGTCCTTCTGAGATCCCCTGTCTATTCCATGGTTGTGTACGTGCAAGAACACACATGCTTTCTTAGCTGTCAGAGTAAAAGTATACCGTTTCAGGAAGAGCCCAAAACTAAAAATTGAGCATTACATGCTAACAACAAATATCTTTAATGAGCTCTAGCTTAAAATATTACCATGTGTTATTTTCAGGGTTATAGTGTGGTACGGTATGTCACTGAAACAGCTCCCGTAGGATTTTTGTGCCAAAGTTGATTTTGTTTGTTGCATTTTTGGATTCATTGGGGTCCAAGCTATCAGAAATTGATGGGGTTCAAATTTTCCCGAAGACACCAAATTTCCCTATTGCGCGTTATATATGCCATTTTGGCGCCCAATATGGACCCCCAGGAAATTAAGGAGGGGTCCGAAAATTTAAACCCCATCATTCTTGGCCAATTGGGACACTTTCGAAGCCAAAACAGCAACAAAAATCAACTTTAGAAAAAAAAAATCCTACGGGATTACATACCGTACCGCACTATTATGTGGTGCCTGGTCACATGTCTTTTCTTTTCGAAAACCTTATCGGAGCCTAATCTTTCTATAGCAAGGAACATAGTAAGAGGGCGCTCAAAACCGATCCCTCGTGCCCTTGACTGTAGGACAGTTTAGCCGACCCGGATTGAGTTGGGCCGAATATGACGAATATTGTTTTGCTGACCGGGCTGCGGAATTTTTATTCCCAAACAGGTTTGCAGTTTCTTATATTTCCGTTCCTTTTAATGGCTGATTATGTTCTACGTCATAAGCAGCTTGGAAAGAGGTCACAAACAATTAGACTTTGATTTTGTATTGCTTTGCCTCACTATTTATAAAGGCAACAAAACTAAATATAAACTGAGACTTGAACCCATGAATGAACCCACAACTCTAAGATTGTATTACGCTGACCTTACCGATGGAGCCAACGATGGGTTAATGAAAGTTGCTTATGCATGATTTCTATAATCCTATCATCCAGCCTAACGGTTAAGTCATTGCTAATGACGTAACATATCAGCCAATTAGATGACCGGAAATATTAGCATTGACAAACCTGTTTGGGAAGAAAAAAAATAGCGGCCGGGCTAGCACAAAATAAAAGAATGTATGCCATATCGTGACCTACTAAACTAGATGGCCAAACTCTGTGTAAAGATGGTTTTGATCCTTTTAAGCGATCTTTTAAACATTGAGAAGCCCCCCTTTGTGCACTTCCGAATAATTAGTTTTTTTTTGTAAACGGTTCTCAATAACCGAACAGCGCCACCACATTAAGCTGCTGTAGTAACTTTTGTGATTTTATATTTAATTGTTTAATTACTTTTTTTGCGGCTTTTATTCCTCTGTTTAATAGAAGAATCACAGTTCTTTCTATTATATGCACTACATGGAGTCATTTTAGCTATCTCAACTACGGGTTTTCGTCAATTTTGACCATGCTTTGGACCTCTGTACTTTTCGTTTCTGCACTGTCATTGCGTGGATTTCTGTGCTTAGCACCACACATACAAAGTGAACGTGAGTCCTGCATACCATTGACTGTGACTTTGTACATGTTGAATGACAAAGTGAACTTGTACCCGTGTAATTATTCTTATTCGTTTGATTGGACAAGCATGATGCACCATAGTACTTCTATCCGATAGACTTAAAGACCTTGGGATTTTACGAACTCGTCGTGGTAGTCGAGGTGGTCAACACCGCAGATGCAGCCATCGATATCCACCTCTTTAGGAATTTATACCATGGGATTCGTCAGTTCCCTTAAGTGACACTGTAGCCTAATCACCCATTCCTGTCCTCATCCGGAGCAGGATTCATCATGATTTGGATGTGTTCGCTTCTCGTACCAATGAATCTTTGATTGACATTCAACTTCAGCATCGAGCTCCATAGTACCTTCCCACCTTAATGCTCTTTAATTCACGATCGCTCAACAAGAAATTCAACCAGTTCCATGCTATACACTGAAAACGAAAGTTGGTCAAATGACTAAAAAAAATTAGTCATTCACTATGTCTTATTTGACTAAGAAATAATAAGTCATTGGTGCCTAAATTGACTAATATTTTGACTAATATATTGACTAATCAAATTATGTCTTATTTGACTAATCCAAGAAATAATTAGTATTGCATGAAATAGAATTAGTCCGTAATTAGTCCTACACTAAAATAAGTTAGTCTTATATTAGCCTTTCTACTAATTATTCCCTAGTTAAAGATGACACGATTAGTCTTTCGCTAAAAATGGCTGAATGAAACACTTTGGGATAACATACATAAAATTCAAATAAACTTCTTTTAATGAGAACTCTGCAATACAACAATAAAATGTACAGCAATTAAATCACCCATTTACATTATTTCAAGTAACAACAATTATAATAGCACTCCAATGTAGGGCCATATCCCAGGTTTTATTAAACAAAACCTTTCCTTCTTCATACACTTACTCGGCAAAGGTAAAAGCAAAAATGTGACATATTTTGTTCATTAGCGGCCTGAAATGTTACAGTGACTATCATCAATATTACAGTTTTTAATAAAAAATTAAATTATCCTTATACTCTATAATTATTACAGAAGTCCCGGCTGGGTGCTTGATCCTACTGGATTTTGAGCTATATTTCATGCTAGGCGGAAAGTAAGTTTCGATTCCGCTATGTACATATGTATGTGTTACAAACGCAGCTATCTGACACTACAAGTATATTTGAAATTTCTGTCTCTGACAGGTTTCCCTTGGCTTAATTGTAATAATCCAATTATCAACATCAAAAACACTGTAATTATTAATATAATCCTTACATTAAAAATTGCAATCATTCTTACACTTAACATTTCACAATAAATTCTTGAAAATTTTGAATAAGCAATTATACAACTTGCACAACAAACACAGCTTATCTGACAAGTTATTTGCAATTTTTGTCCTACGCAGGTTTCCCTGTAACAATTGTAATAATCATTACAACTAGAAACCCTGTAATATAATAATCCTTACATAAAAAATTGCAATCATTCTTACACTAACACTAACATTTCACAATAAACTCTTGAAAACTTGAATAAGCAATTAACAGCAGCTTCCACAGAGAATTTAGTTCCGATTCTTATGAAGATGGGATACATATAACGACATGCCACCAACATGGGTCCTATTTTTTGGTATATCTATATGACCCAAGCATGGTACTACAAAAAAAAAAAAAAAATGGTATTTGCATTTTTGTTTTGTCTTTCCCCATATTTGTCTAATTGATGACAATTCTATCATCTGCAATTTATCATTAAAAATATCTGAGAATACCTAGGAAAATGTTATTACCTCTACTCAAAGTTTGATCAAAACATGGGCAGTGATAGTATATAGATAGGTCACTTTCTTCAGTTGCTGCCCCTTTATCCTTTGCAGGGGCAAGTCCTTACCCTTACCCAAATCAAAATTATTTACAAATTCATGAGACCCAGTTCACCAACTCGCTCACTTATTGTAACTTTACACATACAGGGTTCCCTTAATCCCTTAAAATTTTGTTGAGTAAAACTTAGGCCTAAGAAAATTGTGTTTGTTTGCAGTAACCAGAGTCCTGAAAATGGGAGAAAACCAAAATCAAAAACATATCTGTCAAAGAATAACGATTTTTGTAGTGTCATTGACAAAAATAGCAGTATATTTAAATCATTTGAGGGTAATACAGTGTGAAATTCATTCATAAACAATAAGTATTTTAAAACCTGGTACAGCCAACTTCTATAATGTAAAGGCCTCCTTATACTATGTCAATTTATATCTGCACTACACCTGCTTTGTGTAACACTGCAGATATGCATTTAATTGTTCATAAATAAAATAGATTAATTTGAAAGTAAAATAACTTGCAACAAATGTAACTGATACATCACTAAATATACACCACACTACAATTCAATTGCAATGTAGACAGACTTCACCTTCTAAATATCTCACATTCGAGAAAGTTTCATAACAAAAATTGCTTAAGTTTGAATATGCTTTTTGCACATGGCATTTGTTTTTATTAACTGAATTCACAGAAGTTTGACTTTCACTATTAAATTGAAATTTCCATTTACTTCAATATTTCATAAACCCCACAAAATTCAGTTCAACTTTCACTAATTCAAATTTCCACTTACATTGATAATTCAGAAACCGAACAAATTCAGTTCAACTTTTTAACTCTAGTGTTTTGCTTGAATTAATATGCAATTTACACATTTTTGACTAATTGTTTCACTTGGATAATCATAACTGGGAGCTCTTATCCAGGCTCTTATTCAGCAGCCATATTGTAATTAAAGCAAGGATTTGGGGTTGCTGAAACTGTGCTGGATTTAGTATATTTGACAAAAGTACAACAACTTGCAATGCAACCAGCAACCAAGCTCTGTTTTAATAGGTTTGAAAGTAGTCAAGTACAAAATAGAGATTAAATTTGGCAAGATGGGGGGCTAGCTTTCAGATAAATTGTTTATCTCTTGTTTGATAGCTGGAGAAGAAGTTTGAATCCAAGATGAGAAATTCAATACATTTGATTATGAAAGAGTAAGTTCATATTTCAAACTACCGAGTGAGTATAAAAAAAAAAACTAAACACTTCGGTATCATTTTTGTGTGGTAAATGTGTTTACGTTTGGATGAACACGGCGCATTGTTTACAAGAATGTAAAAAGCGACTTGTGCCAAAGTGGGGGTGAGATCAAAACAACAAAAAAGCAACTTCATCCTGATTAAACTGACGTAACTTTTTAGTGAAAAGGTTTTGAGCAAAATAACTTAGCAAGATTGTTGTTACACCTATCGACTAGATTCTGTGTAAAAATGAGATTGATTTATCAAGTAATCCATGAGTGAGCACACATCAAAGAGCAAATGGTCACTTACAGACCTAAAAAGGACTCTTAATACTTTTGAAAAGTGATCATTTTGTCTTTGACGTGTGCTCACTCAAGCTTGACTCTACAGATCTATCTCATTTTTACACAGAATGTAGTCGATAGGTGTAACAACACCCTTGCCATCTTATTTTGCTCAAAACCTTTTCGTTAAAAAGTTATGCTATTTTAATCACGATGGAGTTGCTTTTTTGTAAGCTTTTGTTGTTTTGACTTCACCCCCACTTTGGCACAATTCGCTTTTTACATTCTCGAAAACAATGCCCAGTGTTCATCCAAGCGTAAACACATACCACACGAAAATAATACCGAAGATGCGGGAGAAGTTACTCTTTCAAAGTATGTATAATAATTTGGGGTTCATAAATTGGTTTTCTTTTTAATGACAATTTTCTAAGTGTTTATTTTTTTTTTTTAATCACTCAGTAGAAGGGTGACAGTGACAGTTCTCAAATTATGACTCTAAATCTGTAAAGTTTTGACATGAACCTGCAACCAAGAGATGAACATGTAGTCAGGCAGCTGTATGACTAATGTGTTTAATGCTGTGACTTTTTGGCCAATCTAGATGCGAGGGTTAGCACTGGTTTCTCCAAGCTGGTTCCATCTTTAATGCCAAGGAGGAAATTCTGGATGAAAGAGATCGTCTTTTGAAGTCGTGGTATATAGGCCAGATTGAAGACGTAGAATGTTGCTATGTAGCAGCTAAGTGCAGTATGAATTTGGTCTGTATTGCAGATTGACATCTCCTCGGCTACAACTTCAAAGCAAGTTGATTCAGAGACTTCTTTGTTGTTCATTTGGATAAACACAGAGTTTGGGTTTGGGGTCTCATCATCCTGGAAATGGGGGGGGGGGGACCAAAAAAAAAATCATTATAAAGTGCATGATGTTAAAGTTTCTTTAGTTATCTTGAGAAAGGTAGCAATTTCAACCCAGGTAAATGAATGACCCCTCTTTTTTTTTTTGAAAAATTTGGTTTGGATATTGGTTGCATTTTTGGAAACAGGCAAATATTTTATGATTCTCTCTCTGTTGGTTTATTTATTGGTTGCAAAAATTAACTAATAAATCCCACTTTAGAGTTCAATTGGTTGAACAAACAGCCTCTTACATGAAATATTGGTTTGGAGTCTGGGTTGCAAATTTGGATCTTCTCAAATTTGGCTATCACGTAGTAATCAAAAGTTTCAGCTGGAAACCTGTACCCAAGTCAAATATAAGAACCCCTGGGATTACAAGTGCCCATAGTGTGAATGATCACTGCAATTTAGCTAGAAGATGTTTACCTTGAAAGTCCACATGTCTTTCGGGTCTTCTTTCAACAAGGTCGGCAATTTTACCGCGGCATATTCCAGACCATCTGTAATATAAAACATTGATTTAACATGAATTATTATTATTAATGTAAATCAGTCCGGTATTCATTCCAAGAAGCACCTGTGCATGTGATGACCAAATTAGGCAGCACATGGTTGCATGATCAATAACAAGCCTACAAACTTGAAAAAAAAAACTGATTGGCAAATGGATATTTAAAGCCCTAATTTTGTGACGTTACTTACGAGCTGCTCCCCCATTCGCTGTTTACGTAATTTCCATAAATTTCTATTTTTTTGTGGTTCTTGATAAGGGAATATATTAATTTCGTAGGGGCATGTATATTAACATATGTTTGATGATAGGCCTATTTAGACAGCATATGTGAAATAATTAGCATTTTCCTGAAAAATAAGGCAATTGGATGTTATAGATGTTTAAGGTTTTTATATTGTGACATAACTTGCAAGCCGCTCTTCCTTATAATGGGGGAGCAGCTCGTCACTTGCGAGCTGCTCCCCATTATATGGAAGAGCAGCTCGCAAGTGACGTCACAAAATTAAGGCTTTAAACATCCATAACTTTGTTATTCTTTGGTGAATTTTCTTAAAACCTTCGCTCATATTTGTCTTTTATTTTTCTGCTTTTTTAAAAACCAATTTAATTCCATGATGAACTTGTTATGGGGCAGACAGGACAGAGTGGGAATTGCCCATGTATACATGCATTGCAATGCAATTGTTGCCCGACAAAACAATGGCGGACCATCCTCCATGCATTCACAGAGCCTTCGCTCATATTTGTCTTTTATTTTTCTGCTTTTTTAAAAACCAATTTAATTCCATGATGAACTTGTTATGGGGCAGACAGGACAGAGTGGGAATTGCCCATGTATACATGCATTGCAATGCAATTGTTGCCCGACAAAACAATGGCGGACCATCCTCCATGCATTCACAGAGCCTTTACGCACGCGTCAATTGGGACTGCGCACTCTAGTTTTTTTAATATATCTCTATCATTGTCTATGTGAAAATGTAACCTTTTTTTTGGTGATTTCATGAAACAACAAAATTTCCGAAATTTGTTGTCAAAAACGCCCCTTTTTTGTAACCTTACACACAAGCATGGTTACCCAAAAGATTAATTAGTGAAGGACTGGGGAACAAAGTTGGTATTAGAAAGGACTTAATGCTTGGTAGGACAGAGGGGTCCAGAGAAGAGGAAGACAGTGAACAAAGTGGATCCATGACCTATCAACAGTACAGGAAAGAATATGGCTACTTTCAGGACGGTTTCCCAAAACAGACTTGACAAACTGGAGGAGAGTTGTGAATTTCATTGAAATCATCCGAGTCAAAATAACACTAATCAAAAGCACTATGTAAAGAGTACACCTAAAAGTTGTGCACCTGAAAACGTATAAATTTGAGTCCAGTGGGATCAAGTTATAAAACATCAAGTACATGGTTCTACAGTTTTATCTAAAGATGCACTTGCCTTTGTTTTCATCCTTCCAAGTTGCTGCCAGGTGCACTTCACCTTTGCTAACCTTGCTCCCCTTAAAGCACTCTGATAAGCCTTGGGCATATTTAGCTAGCCCTTTTTCCAGGAGCTCCACCACCCCTGCTCCTCCATGAATTCTTTGAAATTCTGCAAGAAGCTGAAACAAAAAAACAAAACAAGTCTAATTTTCCACCTTAACATTATGCCGTTTGCACATACGAGTATACATAACAACTAAAACTAAAATCTGTACTCTAGATAAGTTAGACAGACAACCTTTGAACTGTGATGCCTACCATTATTAATATGAAGTTATCATCATAGACTTTTAGTAGGCTTTCATTAAGACCTTCACAACGAGTGAATCCAATTTGTCATGTGACCTCATTTCAAATTTATGGAAATAAAAACAATGTTGCAATAATGACTTTGGGCCGACATCTATTTTTTCAATCATTTAACGACTTCCTGGTATTAGTTGAGACATATACGCGACATACGACATCGTACTTAGAAATGTCATATTTATGTCGATATAATGACATTTGGCTAACATCTTTTTTTCCAACCATTTACCAACTTCTTTATTTGTGACCAATTGCGACATCGATACAACATCGGCGCGACATCGAATTTAAGATGTCATACTCATGTTGCAATAATGACATCGGCCCGACATCAATTTTGAACTATTTATAGACGACCCGAAAACATACCTCCGGCAACCACCTACTTTGGGCGGAGAGCAGATCTGAGCCACGAGACGCAACACCTCCTATGATGAAATGGATGAATGAAAGCGTTCAATCATTAAAGTCCCACTGCAATACTTATAGCTACTTGCGCCCTCTTTATAGTAAACAATGCCTTATCGGTGACCATTGGTTCCCCATGGTCCTCTTTTTATATATGTTAATTGAGAGCTGAGTTGATGAGATAACAACCTGTCAGTGAACATGCAGGAAGGTCTAATCCCTCCTGGCCACACTAGTGCAGATACGCTTTAAAATGAGCCACAGAAAGTGGTATAGTAGCTTTAGGTTTTCTAGCTTGCGATGAGGTCACTGCATTATCATCATTTTGTTCAAAATATAAAATTGTTTTGATAAATGATTATTATTCTAAATTTGCAACTTGACATATGGTCCACCAAGAGCCAAGAGGGTGAGACCTCATACTTTCCAGGTTGTCAGGTTGTCTCTTAACTGAGACCATCAAACAAGCATGAAAAGTTTCATATACATGTATATCATCATATTTCTCACACAAAATGGCAATCTGTAACAATGGTCTGTTGCATGAAAATTTACATGCTTCTGAATGGGAATTCAGCGAACTGAGACTAAAGGCAGTTTCTGTAACAGTACCTAGGCATACAAACATTATTTATTATACTCACATCTTCTTCAATTAGAGCATTTCCTCTTTGTTGTAAGTATTCAAACACTGTGCCACCTAGAAATAAATAAAGAAACAAATGGGAAATTTATGAAAATGTAAACTACTAATTATTTACAATATTGCTGTCATTGCGTTCAACATCACTCATCCATCATCATCATTCATCATTATCATTATCATCATCATCATCATCATCATCATTAATTCATCATCATTCATCATCAACATCATCATCATCATCATTAATTCATCATCATTCATTATCATCATTCACCATCATCATCATCATCATCATTAATTCATCATCATTCATCATTATCATTCATCATCATCATCATCATTAATTCATCATCATTCATCATCATTCATCGTCATCCATCATTATCATTCATCATCATCATCATCATCATCATCATTAATTCATCATCATCATCATTCATCGTCATCATCATCATCATCATCATCATTCATCGTCGGCGGCGTCGTCATCATTATCATCATCATCAATTCATCATTATCATCATCATCATTCATCATCATCATCATCACCATCATCATCACCATCATCATCATCATTATGATCATCATTGCCATCATCATCATCATCGTCATCATCATCATTCACCATCATCATCATCATCATTATTCATCATCATCGTCATCGTCATCATCATCATCACCATTCATCCTCATCATCATCATCGCCATCATCATCATCGTTCATCATCATCATCATCATCATCACCACCATGTGATATGCACCCTCAGCATACTCCATGACAATCATGAGGGCCTTGGGGGGGGGGGGGTGGTAAGAGCACATTTTTTTTGTGTGTGTGTGTGTCCCGAAAATTAGAAAGTTACGCACTCTAACTTGTTAGATCTATTTAAACTTTTAAAGTTTGATTCAACACTTCTAGTTATTTGTTTTCTTCCAAATTTTCGTGATTAATTATCAAATTGTATGATATAGATTAATAAAATTCTACCTTTTGACACCTTGCTTCTGCTTTTAGCCGTAAAACAAAGGGATTTTGAAATTTGAACTAAAACCTTCTGTAGTCACGGCGCCTGTATTAAGTGAATGCTGATAGTTTGGGCTCCATACAATTTTGCGCGTACCGGTATGCAGTGCGTGAGCTTCAAGACCCGCGTAGCTTTAGGACCCCCGACCCCCGACCATACCGTGCATTTCAATTTCGATCGTCACCTAAGTTAGAATTCTAGTGCAGGACCACGAATGCAAATTAAATAAAATTACACATATTCATGAATGACACTAATTCAACCTTTACAAAAATTATTATAGTGTAAATATGTAGGCTTGTCTGGTAGATTAAACTTAAAAAAGAAGACATTTACAGCTTACCTCAGCTCAGCACATTCCTCTTCAATTCAAGGCGCGGCAACCTTAAATTCAGTCCATGCTATATACAGTTGGAAACCCGTTGTGCGGATACGGTAACTACCGGTATGTAAAATTAGTATTTCACCAATTAATTAGTCATCCAATTAGTCGAGTGCATGATGATTCGTCAAAAGTTGTCGTAATGATGAAGTGCATTCGTCAATCATCGCTACTAAAATTAGTCAAAGATTATCACTCGTCGTGCATTAGTATATGGTCAAAATATGATTAGTCCATTTAATGACATAATTAGTCGACAATCTCATAAAACTAGTCCAGTACCGTATTTAAAAGAAGACTAATTATTTTGATTCACTGGACTAATTTTGTCAGAAGAATGACCAACTTACGTTTTCAGTGTACAACAGACTAACTTCAAGGATACGCATTTGATTGCATTTGATTCGAATCCCGCTTCAGCATGCCAGTTGCCGTTGTATCATCTCTTCCACAAGGACCGTAGAGGGCAGAAGGGAGGGGGTGTTGCACTCTACGTGCGAGATGATATGAACCCTACGGAGGTCTTCAGCGACACAGTCCCCCCACATCTTGAAGCCCTCTGGGTCCGCCTGAGATCCTCTGCTGCAGTGCATCTCCCAAAGGACATCTATGTCGGGGTGATTTACTCTCCCCCGCGGTCTCCGCATCGAGCTGAAATGATTGAGCACATTATTAATATGGTTGACCGTGCTCGTCTTCATTCCACCAACGCTTCATTAATTATCATGGGAGATTTTAATGACCTAGAAACTGATGAGATTGAAAGACATGTCTCGTTGTCTCAGATAGTCAAGGATCCTACTCGTAAGTCGGCTATCCTGGACAAGATTCTGACTGACCATAATGAGGACTACAGTGTTCCTCAGATTTCGACGCCATTTTGTATCCTTCCTCTCACTCTCTTATCCCTTTTCTCTATTTGAACTTGTTACTTTTCAAATGTACTTTTCTATTCTTCAGTTCTTGTCTTTCCTCTCTATTTCTATTTGACTCCCATCCCCTCTCTTTCTCTCATCTCTATGTCTGTCTGTCACTATCTCTCTCTCTCTCTGCTCTGCTCTCTCTACCTCTTCCTCTTTCTCCCGTCGGCTCTCCTTCCTCCTCTCTGATTCTCTCTCTATCTCTCTCTCACTTTCTGTCTCTCCCTCCTCCTCTCCACCTCTTCCTCTTCTGATGATGTTTCACGGTACAACATTCTTTAATTATCTGCCATTCTTATTGTGACCAATAATAGCTGATTATTTCCAATTTGTTCATGTGCGATGTGATTATACGTGTACTGTACTCATGTCACACTTGTGATTACCACACTGCCAATATTCCAATTTTAATACTTTTTAATACTTTTTAATATTTATTACACCATCTGAATGAATGTTGTATTGCATTTTATCACAGTTTTGCCTACGTTACATTTAATTGAATTCCCGTATCTGTATACATTTTATTTTACTTGTTTTGATTTAAACATTTTTGTGTAGCAATATTTCTTATCGTGTATTTTTTGTATTTTTGTTTTGATACCGCTTTGATGTTTTGATGTAAACAGTTATTAATTTTTATATTTTTCCCATTTGCTATGTTTTCATTATCTATATATAAATATATGTTTTTGAATGTTTTTTGTATATGATTGTATGTTTGAAGAAAACTTGCGTTTTTAGTCTTGGGATTTGTTGACAAGTCTTGAATAAAACCTCATTTGAATCTTGAATGAATCTTGAGTTTCTTCAACCCCCCACCCCCCCCCCCCCCGCCCCCATCCCAATATATCTATTCTTCTAGATTCACTCTGTAGAGAAATGAATGTGTGAGGAATTGTGAATGGACATTGTAAAGCGTGTTCACTAATCACACAACATAACTCTCTTTTTATTTTAGCTACGAGGAAACAAGGTTGCACTGACAATAAAATACATGAAACAAAGTATTCCCTTTTCGTTATGTTTATTGGGTACTGATGAAGCTGACCGTACACTTGCAAAGTGTAGTCAAGCACAAGCCGATGACTCGGAATACAAATGCATAAATGGTAAATGTGAATATTGCACGGAGTTACATTGGCCAAGAGTAAATGAAATGCATGGTCATAATAAATGCGAAGGATGGACATGATAAATGCTATGAATAAATAGAGCGTACGACAGAGTGGAAATGGTGCCGAAAGTCCAATGAAGATGATGAGGGTAGAGAACGAAGGAAGGGGCTCACGCGATGGAGATGCGGAGGCTTGATGGCGGAGATGTAGCTTCGTTGTCGAGGCTGAAGAGTCGTGAAGAAATCTCTACACTGAGGCTTATGATGAAGATGATGAAGAAGCTCTCAGGCGAGAAGAGAAGAGAAGAAATGTGGCGCTCGATGACGAAGCAGTGAATCGCTTGATGTCTCGGATGAGCCTAACATTGTTTGATGTGAAGTTCAGAGCTGCGGTGAATTGAACTTGATGAACTGGCAGACGAACTACGGTGAGTCGAGCTCGTGTGTGGAAAGAGCTACCGGAACGAAGAAAATGGCAGCTCCCAGCGGATAATAAGGCGCCATGTCGGGTCCTGATTTAAACGTTTCACTGGAAGGCTGCCAGCCCGTTGAAGACGGCTAGAGAAAGAGTAGATGGCCGTAAAATAGGCAAAAGGCACCGAAGAATAAAGCCCGGAGAGGAAATCATGGAGACGTCTTGACTCGACCGATCGTGGTGGAAGCGGGAGTGACGAAAAACCTCGTGGCGTTGAAAAAGGCGGGTGATCGAGTGTGCGAAACACGATGAGTGATTGTAAGGAATGAGCACACGTAGTCCGAATAATGAATATAAATAAGTTCCGTCATGGAAAATTACTGGAACATGAATGTACAATAAAAGTAAGGCGAATGAATGAGTCGCTACACCTCGACCTCTATGAATAATGTTTACATAACTTTCATGACCACATAACCGTTGTCATCTCTACGCGTTTGGTACTAATAACATTTTTATATCCATGCGCAGATAGTATCTACGGACTGGAAATGCCCCCCCCCCCCCCCCATCACACTCTGGATAAACTGTATTTATTACGTCATCCCTCCAATATGGGCAAGGGCAAGGGAGGGGGTAATCCAATCCTCATTTGTATGACAGTAACAAAATAAAACCAATGGCGAAAGTTTGAAATAAATCTAATCCATAATTCCTTAAAGAATCATTTGTTTTCCAGCCTCATCTTTTTGTCTTCCTTTTTTGTATCGTTGTTACGCCGCATACAAATCAACATCATATCATATTAAAATCGTTAAATGAGTAAGATGTGTACTGTATTTGTGTGAATAACAAATGAAGCATTCTACGTCATCTATAGGGCAATCCCCATACATGATACAAGTGCCATCATAAATATATGATAGAAACAACTCGAATACACTCCTACAATTATCAACCACATATTTCGTGTAAAATGCATATTAATACAAAATTAAATAATGAAAAGTAATACTGGTTCTTTAGTTTCGTATGCAGCTGTAAAGATTACCACAATGGAATTATCACTTACAAAAGCAATTACTATTATACACAATTACTTAATCTTCCAACACATATATGCATCTTTTGTATGAACTTCGTGAATTCTTTCGTCACACAAACCTATTTACAATAAATAGTGCTATTCTAGTAGCAATCCAAGGTGTAGTTGTCGAAATAATGAAAAATATAATGTGTGTACGTATATACATTTATAAATATAAAGTACATAAAATACAAAAGTTGGTTCATAATAAAGATATGTACATTATTACAACAAGTACATTAGTTAGCTTCATGCATTCCATGGGACTCATTGGGTATATGTTTCACATTTAAATGGTGATGTGAAGTACTGACATAAATTGGATTATGTTGATGTAAATGTTCCGAGAATATAATGAATAATACTAAACGTAATAAAAGGCCATTAACAAATAGAACGTTCTAATCGAACAAAACCGAGTAAAATGAGACAAAACATGGAAGGCCTGTTGCCCGAAAAATAAACTACATGTATTATTTCACATTCTGTTTCCTTTTCCTTCATCTCTCTCTCCCCCAGTCGAATGGGGGGGGGGGGGGTACTCAGCGTTGAGGGCGTGTAAAATAACATATGTTTGAAGATCCACAATAGTTGCAAGCATGCATTTTTTGCAGTATTTCGCCATCAAAATTATCCGATATACAAGTATTATGTTTGTAAAAGATGAGGGAAATAAACCCATTGCAGATTTAAGTTATTTTCAAAATTCAAATAGCTTTCCAAAATGCTTGAAAAGGCACAACAAAAAATAAAAAAAGATTAATGAAACGTATACCTAATACCATATTAAACTTTGGAAACAACTCAAGTTCGTATGTTTCCACAAGTTCTCACAACACTTCCTAAACAGCTGGGTTTTCTATGAATCTACATCGTCGATCTTCATTACACTTGATTCATTAAAAGTACAAACAACACATTTGTACAGAAGTGTTTCTATATCTAAATGTAAAACAACATGCTGCTTAGATAATTTAAAAAACTGTAATAAGGATTGAAATTATTCCAAGTACGATGATGGAAATGAGAGATGAGTTACATTCAATAACATAATTACCAATGACAATGCATAAAGCTGGTTAGCAGGGGCCTACATTATCTGAACATAACGATGAAACAAATGTAACTTCATTTCTCCTGGAAGTTAACATGTTGACTACTGATGTAACATATTCCCCTTAGCTTTAATACAAAAATAGCCCGGTTTCAGTAGGAAATGGGTTAACGAATACCAGGAAGTAGCTCAGGTATATATCAGGTATGAGACAATGCAGCATGTCCACTGATAAACTTAGTTTTTCTTGATAAACTGTGTTTATCTGTTGATAAACTGAGTTTATCTGTTGATAAACTGAGTTTATCTGAGAAAAACAGAGTTTATCTGGTTTTTACACAAAGGGCTTGCCATATACGCGCGCTGCATGAAATAGTCGTCACACTACATATCTCGCCATGACAACATATACTTTTTGGGAAGTCGACTTGGTGAGATAATTTATGTCGCTATTACGAGATGAACTTTTTTGTGAAGTCGACTTGGCAAGATAATTTATTTCGCCATGTCGACATTACTTTTTGGGAAGTCGACTTGGTAAGATAATATATGTCGCCATGACGAGATGTATTTTTTTAGAAGTCGACTTGGTACGATAACTTATGTCGCCATGACGACATGAACTTTTTGTGAAGTCGACTTGGCAAGATAATTTATTTCGCCATGTCGACTAACAAAAGTTGATAAGTCGACATGGTAGGTTAAATATCTTTACATGTCGACATGATATGGATATCAAGTCGACTTGACAAGATGAAATATCTCGTCATGTCGTCAAGTAGAATGGCACTTTAACGCTTCCGTAGGTTATAAATGAGAGCATTAAAATACCTAATCATCATACACCATACATCATCTGTGATGTTTCCGGTCAACACACATTGTTCTTCTAACTCGTCTATTGGCACGAATTTGGTTCTGGGCAAGAAATATTGCCCCAATTATATCATCACAAAAGATACAACAACCCTCGACCTGTTGCAAATAATGTTGTAAATACCATGCAAGATAAGATAAGATAAAAGATACAACAATTTTCAGAATACCAATTATCTTGTCATATTATCTCTCATGCGCATATGCAAATGAGGATTAAGCGCCATTTTATTACTAATAAGCACAATTACAAGCGCACAAAAGTTTGAACGCAGGCGCGACCAAACAGATGAGAGAAAAGATACAACGAAAGATACAACAACAGTTACAACAGTGTTCAGAATACCAACTTTATCTTATCTCCAAAGATAAAACAATATTAGAGATAACAGAAGGTTCAGAATACCGCCCCCGGTATATATCAGGTATGAGACAATGCAGCATGTCAACTTGACCGGGTAGTGTGACGTCATCACTGGAACTTATCAAATGTGAGCAAAATAATGATGTCATGTACAAGGCAATGCACTATGTCAGCTGAATGTTCTCATTAAGATGCACATAATCAGAAGGCGGTGACTATCATTGGATCAAAGAAATAATCACGTTGAATGTCCATCCGTAATAGGTCCATGCTGGAACTCATCCAATGTGAGAAAAATAATGATGTCAGGTACAAGGCGATGCACTATATATGTCAGCTGCAGCTGCACTGTGGCTCAATCAGTGTGGGTAATGTCGTACTCATGACGCTCAAAGGAATCATCCTGAACAAGAAAACATAATGAAATTACGATATGAGGAAGAATATTAAACGACATAAAAGTGCAATGTTTACGTATTCATTGGATTTTACATATAAATGATGAAATATTTTTGTTTACCTCAGGGTAATGATAAGACCAAAGGTTTAAGTGTTTCTTTTATACAGGTGGTTGTTCCACTGACCACCTTGACAAATGTCAGTTTTATTAAAGAATTCCTGATTAAGTTTTCTATTCGTGTCTAGGTAAAGATGTATAATATTGTAAAATTGTTCCCAAATGCATCATCGAATTAAATTATCCCCTAGCTGGGAACTAGTGAATAAAAATGAAACGGAAAAGAGTATAATGGGTAACCTCCTTTCCAGGTTATCATGATTTTTTCATTTGCTATACCTGAGCCACAATGGGCCGATAGTAAGAGTCCTGTTACAGAAAACAGAAAATTACTTATAAGCTATATGGAACCCTAATTTTGTTATCAGCATACAACATGAAGCTTAACTAATAAACCTTAGTAACATCATTCTGAAAAGAAAGAAAGCAATTCTCAGACATCATTACATCAACAAAATAGCGAATTTACTATTTCAAGTCAAGTTTAATAATAATAATATAATTATGCCTAGCATTTGCAAAATCACTTCAGACAAGTTTCGAAGACTGGTTGCCCGAGACGCAGATCATAAACTACTGCCTCCGACACAAAGAGAGTTTAAGTGTAAAAAAAAACAGATTCAGCAGTAGTGCCCTACCGTATCTGGTGAGATCGATATATCGTCATTGAAATAACAATTATTGTTAGCAGTATTTACATATACCATGCGAAACAAATCTCATTTAATGTCGATAGAAATGGATACGATTGTATTTTATACATATGCTTATGTTACCATATATATACATCTCACCCGCTGTGTTTTTAATAACAATGACAACAATAATAATCATAATGATAATAATAGTAATACTAATAATAATAATGATAATAATAATAATAATAATAATAATAATAATAATAATAATAATAATAATAATAATGATAATAATAATAATAATGATAATAAATAACAGTAATAATAATAATGAAAAAGTAAGAAATTAGGACACACACATTTCCGCTCACTCCACACATATATTTAAAAAAATCAATAGACAGGGTAATTATATTTTATGACACAAAATCTTATTCAATAAACACACGTACCCCTAATCATTCAATATACAAACACGAGCGCCCGCACGCGCATTTTATACACACACGCACACATATAAATAAGCACATATTTTGTATAAATCAACTAAGACAGTTTTAAATAAACTGTTCATAGACGAAATATTGTATTTGCATTCAATCCATGACAGTAAATGGAAAAAGCCCCAGTCGAAGTATTGGAATAAAATTCATTGTAAAATAAGATAAGATAAGGTAGGCCTATCTATTAGAGCTTTAAAACACTTCTTTCTTTTTTTCATCTGCGATTACATATATTCAAGGTACCCCATAACAGATTCAGTATTAATATAACTGTCAAGAAATTGCACTTAAAAGAGTTAATATATCAAATGTTACCCTCAAATCATTTTGTTTAATGGTAGGCTGTCTTTGCAATAACATTGGTAACAGTTTTACATACCATCTTACCTGATTTTGCAGAATGTGTTGATATTGGAATGTGTGCTCTCATCTCTCTCAAACGGTGTCGATGCAGCAGGAGTTGTTGGAGGTCTAATCAATAAAACTGCAAAATGGCAAAGTGTTAAATGTGGTGCAAAAAATCTTCTTCGAGTTCAAGGTTACAATATAATTGAAAAAATATAAGACTGGATATTCAAAACAAAATAGGAAGAGAGACCATTACACAGCAATATTCTTCCTTTGTGCTTTTTTTTTTTACTAAAGGTACATTGTATATTTTATGGAAAACTAGCATGTACACAAACAATGCTTGGAAAAGTGTTGTATTATTTTAAAGATAAAGTGTGATTTCAGAAGTAGGAAATTATGTGAAAAGTCATTTAAAGCATTTGTTTGCGTCTTTAAAAAAAAAAAAAAAAATAGTCAAAGATATTTAGTACTAAAACTGCATTATCTCCAATAAGAAAAACATGATTGTTTGTAACTTTTGTTCAGAGGAAAGTTGGGCGGCTTCAGCACTGTTAGAAAAAAATTAAACAAGTTGTTTAAAATTTTAAACAACCCCAAGTTAACCGGTGAATCACTCAACTGTTGTTTAAAAATTAAACAAATTAAGGTTGTTTACATTTTGAACACTTAGTTGTTTAAAAATTAGGAAACCTTTTAAACAACAGTTGTTTAGTAATAAAATTGCACAACTCGGTTGTTTAAAGCAAGTTGTTTAAATTTTAAACAATAATGTTTAAATTACTAAGCAACTGTTGTTTATTCAGTATTACTGCACAACTGGGTTGTTTAAAAGGAGTTGCTTAAATTTTAAACATAATTGTTTAATGGTTATTATCTGGTTGTTTGAATTTGTGAAATGACCGACTGGAACCACTCCTGCAATAATCACAACGATTTATACACTGTAACATGCAGAGCTTGTTGCCAATTTACTTCAACATTTGTTCATCATATTCATGGCAGTGACAGACAACATTATTATTTGTCTCTATAACTTCACCTAAACCCCATCGGCGAAGCCGAGAAGAACCAAGTCGTCGCCTTGCCCTTGTTCCGCCATTTTCGTCTGCACTTGCACTGCACACTAGCACTGCATGCTTGCATGCATGTATTATGTACGTACTTTGTGCATATCGCATGTGTGTGAGCAAATTGCAATCGCGTATCGAGAAAATATCAACAATATCAACAACTCTGTTTAATTAAATATTTTTGTCTTTTAATACATAGTTGTTTAAGTCAATCGAGCACTGATTTTTCGATTTTGAACAACGTTGTTTACTTTTTTAAACAACATTCTTTTAAACAGTGATATTTTAAACACCGTTCTAACAGTGAGGGTACTCGCGGGGCACCCATCGAATGGTGTAAATGCTTGAACGATTCAGAATGCCCATATTATTGCCCTGCCCTGCTAAACGAAATGAAACCCTAGCACCCTCAATGGTTGGACCCTACTACGGATACGAGGAGCATATAATTATGTAGTGTCAATTGCTTACAAGATTATATTCACAAGAAATATATATAACATCAATTTCATCACACAAAAGTGAGTTGCACAGAAACTGCCTAAGACGGGTTATTTAAATATTTCAAAAACGTATGGTAAGTAAGTTACAACCGGATTTTCTTTAATGAGAATGATCTGCCTTCGACAATACCCATATAGAAATGATATTTGATGGAACTGCACTCTTTGCATAGGCATTTCACGGGCAATGTACTATTCCCCTTGCGGACACAATTTTGTCCCCATAGCGGCAAAAACTCTACTTTGGGTGATAGTGAAAAGTCACTATTGGTCCTGAAAATATTGAAACTTACGGTTATAAATTGAGATTCTGTTAGAGCCCCCGCAATAACTAGTGCTATCCCCCGCACATCGGTAATCACAGTCACCGTTTTCTAGCACTCCAAGTCGACTGTAGTCCGTACCAGCAACCCCACAGAAGCATTCAGTCGTGTACTCTACCCCAGCGTAAGCAGAGTCAGTGTGATTCAATCCTGTGCAGTGATCAATGCACAGCTGGATTGTCATGGCATCAGATATTAATCGGCCATCTGGTAGGACCCGATCAGCAACGACATCTCTGAAGCATCCGACATACAGTTCATCTAAGCGATTATCAAATAAGAGAATACAAACTTGATCCGTTAGTCATTATACGTCTTTTCTGATATTCAGTCTTTGAAGGATGGTTTGTTTTGTTCTTATTTCTTATCAAGCTGTTTTTGTTTGTTTTAAAAGGAGAAACAAAAGTCTTCTGAGCAGTATAAGTGCAAACAAGTAAAGAATGCGTGACAAGTTATAGATATTTTATGATAAGAATCCTATGTCGCCAATTGCTTTTTTTTTTTAATAGATTCAAATCAAACCAACGGACTATCGAAAGAAGAGTTAGCATAATATTGGATAGTTTGGATGAGGTAAACATTTCAAATTAAAATGTGGAATGTGCATGAAACATGCACTTGACAGAATATATAAATATGGAAAAGCAACTACTAAACGGTGAAAAACTATAGCATATACACAGTAATTAGAGAAATGTTACAAAGCCTTACACTCGAAAAGTGTAATGAAACCTAAAAATATGTGTGTATGCAAAGCTCACTCACCATATGTTTCTGATGCCGATGATGCTGGAGCCCAAATAAAGATGGCTAGGCGGATGAAATGACAGACCAGTTTTACATCCATTGTTTAAAACTTTCTATGACATAACTCATAGAGGCAATTGAAAGGTTTAGATTTTTCCTCTCGTTCACTGCTTCAGAACTGGATGTGTTGGAAGTAGTTTCCAATGGCAATAATTATTCCTCAAAACACGCTTTCCTATATCAGTCAGAACGTGAATGATAAACCGAGTGTATTCGCTCTGTTTGTTTCCGTTGTGGCCACGGAGAGCTCATGTCATGAGGATTAGAATAAGCATATGGAAATAAACTTTGTATACCATCCGACTGTAATTCTAGGTAATTAGAATATCATACTCTTGGGGGATGTGGCTTTTAAAAAGTTATTGTCCCACCCAGTGGCGTACGCAGGATTTTTTCAATGGGGGTTTAACATTTTTAAATCGCGCCGAAAATTTTGCAACGACTCAGCCAGTCGCTGACTCCGCTGAATAAGCAGGGGGAGGGGGGGGGGGGGGGGGGGGGGGTAAAGGGCTTTTTTTTTGGGGGGGGGGTCTGGAATTTTCAAAATTTGGCCGACCAATATTTCGTTCAGTGAGATTGGAGGGGTAAGGTCTTTCTTTTCTTTTTTTTAATTGAGGGGGGTTCTATAGGGTCTATAGTCGGCAGGATCAGACTCTAATGTCGATACTTAATAACTTCCCATGAAGCCTTGAACAGAGTCTAGCTTGTCAGACTCTGGCTGTGTAAAGTAGCATTATCTAAAGTTAAAAAACCTATCATGTAATATATGGTGTGCAGTTACCGTATCGTGTGCATAGTCTCAAATTTCTGACCCTACATGTATGTTAATACACAGAGCGACTGACACCTCCTGTCTCATTTAAGAAAATGTAAAGAAATATATAAAGGAAGTCGTAGGAACAAGTTCGTGGTGATCATCATCTATGCTTGTTATCCTATATTACATGTTTGGTCCTTACTTTTGTAACTCACGCAATTATATTGTTTATGTAATTATGTCACTTATTATTTGTACATTGATATTCTAAGTTTAATATTTCATGTTAAAATTTATCTTTTTCTTTTTTTTCATGTATTTTTTATGTTGCAGCAGGGCGTCATTTTAAAACGGTTTTTTTAACGGAATACATGCCAAAATAAAAGATAGTGTCAGTACAAGCTAATCATTTTTAAAGCTTTGCATTGCAAATGGGAGCCATATATCTGTATTGAATATAGTGTATACACGTATGTTCTTATTAAATTAAAAAGAAAATCGATATCATCTATGTATGGCAGCATGAATACATTTACCCATGTGAAAACATCTCTATTTCACACACAAAATAATAAACACACCATTTGTTAAACATGTTTACTCATCCCAATTGCCCAGGCACAGATTCTAAGAGAACGGTTTATTCATCATATTTTATTTTTGTTCACAAACTTACGAAACTATATCATTTTTCTGCGCCGTTAGACAGGATTCGGTGGAAGTTTGATTACAACATGCTATCATCCTTACAATGATCAAATATAATTTTACCTAATTACTATGCAATACGAGACATTATTGTGGTATTAAAGTACATACACGCAAATTCTTTCATTTGTTGTGTATAATGTATGTATTTTGGTCTGTTACAAAAAAGGTTGTTCTTTAAAAACATGAAACTTCACGTTCACAGTCATCAGCGAATGGTGCAGCATTTTATCACGCGTGTTGTGTATAATCTAACTGTTTTAACCTTCTTTCTAGATATATTTCTTTCTTCAGTCTTCGAAAGAGCTGTCCTTAAAAGCATGATTCAACTTGTATTTACATCTCACATCATTCTATCATGTGTAAAGTCTCATTTTCAGTAATACATATATGTTTCATTTTTATACGTATTTACACATCCGTATTGCCCTTGCACATATAAGTAAGCACTATATATTTAGATTATGTTCGTTAACAAATTCAAGGAAACCAATGCAATTTTTCGCCCTTACTCAGGATGCACTGTAAGTTTTGATTAAAACAAGCAACATCCTTACAATAATAACATATAATTCTACCTCACTGTACAATACAAGATATTATAATGGTACATATACACATATTCTTTTTGGTTGAAGTCTATACTGTTAAACATTATGTGTGCTATCTAACATAAACATTTGTATCCTTGACACGATTTCATCCATGAATGGTGCAGGTTTTAATCATGTAAAAAGTCAATTTTTCAATTTAACTAATATATTTCACTATACATATTCACACATCTCCTTCGCCCTTGCACCTATTATACGAAAACATCAAATGCCGATTATTTTTCTTAAATAGCTAAATTTGCGAAGCCAATCAATTTGTCACCGGTAGACAGGATCCGATGCATGTTTTGTCAGGGCATGCAATCATCCTTACTATGATAAAATACCATTCAACCTCAATGTATTATACGAGTTATATGCATTATAATCGTGTAATACAAGTTCATGCAAGCAGAGATATTTTTCTTTATTTAGTAAAATATGTACCAAAATGAATGAAAAGGTAGCACAATTCACCATAATTGAACAAATCTGTATACATTTTAATTTCTATTCATTCATATTGATATCACTTTTCTTTTCATAGCACAGATTCATAAAAAGTACATACGTGTGATGCTTATATATACAATTTTTTCACTAACCAAAGAATGAATCGCCTCTAAGGATTGTCAACATATATCCTTTTTAATAAAGGGCAGGCTTATACATTTCACATTTCCATCGCCAAAAGTATGATTACTGAATATTTCGACCTAGCTGGTTCTATTAAAGACATTTGTAACAAACAAAAAAAATTAAAAAAAATTAAATGGATGTGGGCGGATATGCATTTAAACGGACAAACATTTTTGATTTTAACAAAATAATATACACAAAAAACAGCAAAACCATTAACCCTCACTATTTCCCTATATGACATTCTATGTAGAGCTGTAGATATCATTTTCTATCATTACAGTATTATCAACATCATTGCCCCGTCGTGATTTATCTGGCATGGCGTACATGGCTTCTACAGCATCAAGCTTTTCGGCGCCATGTTGGGTCACGTGGGCACGTGGGTTTTCGTCTGGTAGCGCGTACAAGCCCTCCCCATTTGTCGATGTCTCCATACCGATCGGCTCCAAGCGATTTTTCGTGGAAGTGGCGTACAGCGCGTGGAGGCTATCCCCCTCCGGCGTTGCTTTCCCGTTGCTCGAGTACACCGTCTTAGCTCTTCTGTCTGGCATAGCGTACAGCAATGACGGATCATCTGTGTCATTTGGTGGCAAGGTGTACGTCTTCGGTCGAGATGGGGTAAAATACATGTCATAAACACATAAAGGCGGATCCAAGGGTACATGGGACAGGCCAGGTGTTCCCCTCCCCACAAAAACAATGAAAACATATAAAAGGTCTACTATTTTTGTATAAGTGGTTTTTATTTTAAAATATGAGGCACGTTGTAAGAACTATTTATTCAGTTTACTTTGTCAACATTAAGTCCCGCCCCTATAGGAAGTGTTTTGTAGTCCGGTGGTCATGTGACCAGGTAAACGTCACATTTAAAAAAAAGCAGAACGATCTCTTCCACAATTCAAGATTTTCTACATGTATTATGTATTTCTGTTTATGTGTATAATAATCGAAACCATTATCCAGACAGCAGATAAACAAATGTTCTATGAATAAGTTTATAAACTCGATTACCAACGAATATGCCATCAAAGTGTATAATCGTAGGTGTAGTAACACTAGAAATGGCGGAGTTAGCTTACAGACTATCCCCCAAAACGAAATTAGGTGGAAATTGTGGACAGCGAAGGTAAAACTAGAGAACGGAGACAATTTGACCAAACAACACTTTTTACGCTGATCTTTATTTTCTTGTGCTTGGTTTTTATTTCTTTTGTTTGATGTTGTTCTGAACTCATATATTTACCGAGCATCCATGTGCATATACAGTTTTCAATACATTGTGTAATTTAATTTTTTTAAAGATAACTTGTTCATAACATTTATAAATTTGAGATTAGATTCATTGTTACTATAGGCTTACCTGCGTCTACATGTGACGAAAACAATTATTATGATGATAAGTATCAGAAGAATTGCGCCTCCTCCACCAGCACCTGCATACAATCCTGTAATATAGAATAAAAATGGAAAATGAAAATGCAAATGCAGCAAATAATTGAACCAAAAGATGACGGGAAAAAATACACGAAAGAAGTACTTGGAGTGTAAAGTCAGGTGCTCAATTTGTATATTTAAATTCCGAGGACAAACAAATCAAGAAGCAAGCATTCATATAAGAGCCCTATCGATTTTCGAAATGCCAGATGAGTTACTGACGGCGCTACCCTGTTAAAATAAAACGGAATAAATAAATAAAACGGAATGGTTGTTTATTTATCTAATTTGCCTTCCCCACAATGATCCTCCCAAAATTAAAAACACATTCTTTACAAACATCAAGAACAGAGTACATACCAATGCCGCTTGTGTCTCCTGTGTCTGGCACCAGAGTAGACATCAGAGTAGACTGTACGCCAGCAAAGGTTGAAATATCTGTCGGAACATGATAAGGTGCATCCAAATGGCATTATTATTTTGTTTTATGAAAGCCGAATCGAAAAATCTGAAATGTGATATAAGAATTGTTTTGAAAATTAGAAGAAGAAAAAATGATTTAAACTTCCTTTTGCATATTCACTGTGGGGATGAGACCCAAACTTGATCAACTGTATAACAGCAGGTGTGATATATTTATATGTAAATGTAGAGGGAGGGTGATATTATTAATGATCCTCGTTATAGATTTTTTTTTGTATATGCACAAATGATGGACCATTTGGCAAATAATTGACATAGACCTGTGCCGCGCATTACCGGAAATATCTTAGACCGCAATCTGCATGCCTTGGGGGGGGGGGGGGGGGGGGGGGGTGGGGGGCAGAACAGTTATGCCATTCGAGCAAAGAATATGCAGTAACAGCATTATTTCTTGTTATAGTACTGTAAATCCTAGGAAACGGTATCTTTGAAAACGATATGTATTGCGACTTTATGAATTCCTTAAAGAGTGAGAAATATCTGCATGGCATGTCCAGTTTTTTGTACCTAAACAGATGGATCGTTATCTGTTTCGATGCAAACGTAAAATACTGAATACAAATATTACCAGACTGAAATACTGCATTTCTTGACGTTAGACCTGTTGAAAGAGTTGGCGCCTCTTCATCGGTTGTTGGCATGAGAGTTGTGGTACATGGTACATTGGAACTTGGTGATGAATTTGTAATGACTGATACATTCACTGAAATTGGAAGGGGAAAAAATATAATGGTCAAGAGCTTTAGTCCAGCTTTCTAAATAACTTCCAATTACTATATGCTTCAAAATAGTTTAGAAGAAAATTTCGGATTCCGAAGGGGATTTCTCTCACTCCTACATTAAACAGTAAATTCAGT
Source organism: Strongylocentrotus droebachiensis (assembly GCA_035222895.1). Taxonomy (NCBI): domain Eukaryota; kingdom Metazoa; phylum Echinodermata; class Echinoidea; order Camarodonta; family Strongylocentrotidae; genus Strongylocentrotus; species Strongylocentrotus droebachiensis. The sequence goes on along the minus strand of JAVYIG010009125.1, from coordinate 50,156 downwards.
AAATCCTGTAGATTTTCTGCAGTATGTTTACGGATCGGGTGAAGATGTGCTGATGATTAAAAAGTAAACATTGTTCGTGGTTTGGTCAAATTTCGACTCAAGCAAAACATCTTGGCACGGTAAAAGTTAAAGATAATTCGAAAAAATACAATGAACTTTAAAGCCCCTCTTAAGTGTTTGGAACCGTGAATTTGCCAAAAATACGATTGCAAAATTTCACTTAAATTGTTTGATAATATGAAGGAATATAATTGAAGAATAACTGCTGCAAAGATTTCCCCAAAACAAATGTTTTTTAAGACAATTATTGATAAAAGAATATTTTAATTTTGGTTTCTGTTATTTGCAAAAAACCAAGATTTACTTCATCAAATTTCGACTTCATTTTCAACACTTTAGAGAGGCTTTAATCACAAAATATTAAAAAACTAGAAACCTGCTTACGATCAAAAACTGCGATGAAACCCGTCCCACCGCAGGAACTGGTCATATCACCAGAACACAGGAACTGACAGTCCAAATCGTCCCCTCTTCCATGACGACTGTAATTTGCGTTAGCCACACCGCAGTAGCACTCCTCACTGTATTCCACTCCAGCGTAGGCATAGTTGATATTTGAAGATTTGCAATAATCGATGCACATCTGGATTGTCATGTGAGGTGAAATAAGTGGATTGTCTGCTGGAAAAATGCGATCTAGCTCTAGTTTGCTTTTGAAACATCCAAGATACCGTTCATCTGATGAATGCAAATGAAAAAGAAATTTTTCGATACCGTAAAAAGGCCCGGTTAAGTTACAAAACTACCCACAAATCATTTACAATTTGAGTTACATAAAATGAGTACCAGTATATGATTATTCAAAATTCAAACCCTAATTTATGTACACGTAGCATTGTTATGTTGGCCCTATCAGAGTGATCACATTTGCCATCGTTTCAAATTAGTATAGAATCAATAGGGTGTATAAATTACATCACTTATAATGAGATATTCATAACAAAGGAAAATGACTAATTAAATAAATAATACTAATAAAGAGATCAATACTTTATAAACTACATTTGTTACTGTAGGTTCCGTTTTTGTTTTCTTTGTTTTTGTTAAACCCCTTTTTTCCTGGGTATGACTAATTAATGCTTATCAATATTTTTAAAAGAATAAACAGGATTGGAAGATGATGGTTAATCATGTGAACATTCAATTCGGTTATGTTTAAGAGATAGTTAAGTATTTTGTATCTGACTATAATACTAAAAGGATATAACATTGATGTCAACTTAAAAATATGTTTGATATATTACGTTCCGAATCCTACCGTAACATTTTGCAGAAACTAGTGTTGCAGAACAAAGACTGTTAAATTGACACTGCTCAAGTAAAGTCTCGTCTAGGAAAAGATCATACAAATACAAGAAATTTCGTTTACAACTTTATTCCGTTTTCATTGAATTCATCAATCACATTAGAAATTATCACCGCCAGCCAATGCTCGATTTCAAAGTGATATGTTGAATGCATTCACCATTTTCACTGATCTTTGATTAAAGTGAAACAGATGTGACTTGGGTTAATGGTCACTCTTTTCACTAATATAAAGACTCTGATGGAACCTGGTTTGAAGCTTAGTCGCGTTAATAATATTTTTTTGATACACATCTGACACATTCATACACACACACACGCACACACATACACGCACACCCACACACATACACACACACATTATTAATTGAGATCACATGATGACCAGTAATTTGCATTCCCCTAGGCTTACTCTTCTATGTGGGCATGCCTTGAAACATAATGCATGGCCCTACAGAGAAATTGTTCCTGTTGGGGACTGGGGGAAAATGCAATGAATTATTGAAAATATATTGCATTTTTTTTTGTTTCTTTGTGTTTGTGGGGGCGTCGACGTACCCTAGCGCCCGCTGCGTACCGTCATGATTCATTGGCCAAGCAATGGCCTTGTTACTGTGAGCCCCCAGGATCAAAACCGTGTCGATGTGCTATATTAGTGCCCTTTTATGAGGCATTGATCCTGATTACTGTGAGTTATGACTTAAGGACGTAGGTCCTCTAATTGATTAGCATAGTAGCACACACACATGCTTTAGCAGTCACGCAGAACAAACACTCCCCAATTGTCATTCAATATAATCTGAAAATGTATACTATTATCTAGATCTATTAGGAATAAGTCATTGTCAAAATCATTCAATAAATTGGGTTAAAAATAAATATTCCACCATTATGACCAACAGTGTATAATATTACAGTGCGTAAAAAAAGAAAGTTAACCCAACTTTAGTAGTTTCTGATTACAACGTTATAACCTATAACCTATAACCTATGTTTAATGCCTTAACTCATTTGCTAATGTAAGGAAGAACTAATGTCCTATCTAATGATAACATTTTCATTATTGTGCTGCCAAGGATGACTGAACAGCAGGCTTTTCAAAAAGTATTGTCAAAGCCCTCTTGCACCAAGTTGGGGCTCAAGCAATGAATGAAGGTCAAAAGCCATTCTGTGTGTGTTATCTCATTCCAAAAACAACTGCTCATTTATTTACGTTAACATTATTTCCTACGTCACGTTGGTTATGACTTTTAAATTAGGAGCTACCAAAGTTGGGTTCATTTTTTTTTTATACGCACTGTATTATCCTGGCTTTACAGATAGCTACTATTATCGAAATAAGACATTCTTATGAAAAACCTATTCTTCGTGTGAGACATTATGGCTCAGATGGATGGAGCTTTGGTAAACATTTCACAAGTACTTGAAGTGAGAAAGAAGGGGAAGGGGACCTGAAGTGTTCAATTATACCGTATGTTAGTTGATATGATGGGGAAAGAAAAAAATGACTAGGGGACCATCCACGACTCATAATGTAAATCGAACAAATATAACATTGTGAAAACTCTCAGTTGTGTAATGATAACATTTTTAGTCTTGCCATATTTTCCCAAATAGGCATGTTCGGTCAGTACTTCCATGCATTTACCCCCCCCCCCCCTCCCCTTAGCCTCATGAGAAAGAAAAGTTGTTGTCCTGTTCTGGGCTCCTTAGTACGGATCCGCAACTGATCGACTTACTTCCTATACAGCTGAAGCTGGTCTTTGGCTGGGAGCTCAAATTTCCAAATGGAGGACTCGTCATGTATCTGTTGGCTCCGGGAAAGCCCAGCTGTCTGCAGACAACCTTCACTTCGTTTAGATCCGTTTGATGTCCACAAAGTGTGTTCCATGTCTCTCCATTTGCACTATATTCGACAATGCCTTCATAATGCGATGGTCCGTTAACCAATCTAACTGTAAGGTGCCATGGAATACAAATTTGATATTTAAGTTTCATGGTATTGAATACTATACGGTATATGAGGTTACCCTTTAACTTGCAGCAGCATTTCAGTCGTAGCAGCTAGCAGGATAAAGAGGGGGAAGAGAAGCGGAGGAGGACGAGGATAAGATCAGTAGCTTTAATAGTAAGGAGCATTATTATATCCAGTCCACAATGTTCCCCCACCACCACCCCTACCACTTCTACTACTACAAAGTACTACTACTACTACTACTACTACTACTACTACTACTACTACTACTACTACTTTTCATACCACAACCACTACTACTACTACCACTACTACTACTACTACTACTTCTTCAACTACCCCCATCACTAGTACTACCACCACCACCACCACTAATACTACTACTACTACTACTACTACTACTACTTCTTCAACTACTAATATCACTACTACTACTAAGGCTTCTACAACTACTACTACCACTCATACTACTACTTCTACCACTACTTCTTCGTCAACTACTACTATCACTACTACTAATACTACTACTAAGGCTTCTACAACTATAGTACCACTCCTACTACTACTTCTACCACTACTTGGAACCACTGCTGCTTCTACTACCACCATCACAAGTACTACACTAGTACTAATAATAATATTACTGCAACTACTACTCATACTACTTCCACCGCTACTACTACTACTACAACTACTACTTCTACCCTAACACTACCACTAATGCTACTTTTACCACTACTCATACTACTGCCATCAATAATAATGTGTCTGCTGCTGCTACCATCATTAACAATAACATTACTACTTCCACTTCCAAGGAGTTTTAGAAGCGTTATTACAGCATTTTAGGGACCAAAATGTGTCCGCCATCATTTTTTAGATCAACAACTCATCTGAAATCTGAATTGTTTGCGAGCCTTTGATATCATTCTAATTAAATCCAATGAAATCACCATTACAATGATAAAATACAGTTTAACCTTATTGTAAAATACAAGACATTATTATATGCATATGTATTGTCATTTGTTTTCTGGATATGTATCTAAAGTGAGGTTGTCATTTGATAAAAGGCAGGTTTTTACATTCTGCTTTTCCGTCGCCAAAAATATGATTTTTTTTTGTGTTCGTCCTTGCTGATTTTTAATAGAGAACTGTTAAAAAATAAATAACTAAGAGTTTATATCTTTTCTTATATATTAAGTTTGGAATTTGTTTCCTCTAGTCACAGTTTTAACTGGACTAATATATTTATGACACATTTAAGATTTCTATGATGATATGAATAAAAGCTTTTTCTTTTAAATTGGTATTTATTTATCTTTATTAACCAATATCAACAAATACTGTGTGTCTGCATCTGTTTTATTTTTCCCTATGGGTTGTCATATTGTTGTTTCCTGTGTCTTTGAGCAGTATTGGTTTCAATACGTAAAAGCGCGTGACAACTTATAGTAATTTAATAACAAGAATACCGTATCGCCAATACCTCATTTTCTATAGAATAAAATCAAACTAATGGAAATTCTAAATAAGAGTTCATTGTAGAACTTCTTAATTTGACTGAGATAAACATTATACAAGAAGATGTAAAATTTGCGAAAAAAATGTAAATGTCTAGATTAAAAAATTAGAAAGCAACTATCAAACAGTGCAAAGCTATTAAAAGCAGTGCAGAGTAATTTGAGGAATAGTGTCAGATATATAATGCAAGGCCTGAGAGTCAAAAAATGTCATGAAATTGAAATTAAGATGCATGCAAAGCTCACTCACCATATATTTCCACTGCCGATGATGATGGAGCCAAAATGATGACTAGGAGCATGTAGTTACAAGTCAGTTTTAGATCCATTTAAAAACAAAATTCTATGAAATAATTCGTAGAGGCAAATGAAGCTTTCGACTTTCCTTCGCCTTCAAGCTATCACTGCTTGTGTTGTGTTGGCAAAAGTTTCCGATTTTCAGCAGGTGAAGAGCAATAATTATTGTCACAAATATAATGAAATGTGACATATTACCTTTCCCCGAACATGAACATACATTTAAACTGTTAAACTTAAACTTATATCACATAACGAAATATTTGACAGCTGCCCTGTGATATACTATACATGTTTATCAAGTGTATTTAAAAAAACACGAAACACTGTCTACCATGATAGAACTGTTCGCAAAGCAATCGAATGAGTTTATGTCCACTGTATACATTTGCTTGTAATTATACAATTGAACTTCCTCAAAGCACGCTTTCCTTTCTCAAGCATAACGTGAATGACTAGCCGAGTGTGTTTACTCTGTCTGCTTCTTTTGTGCCCTCTTAGAGCCCATTTCATAATGAATAGAATAACCATATGAAAAAATCTTTGTATACCATTCGACTATTATTATAGGCTAGCATATCACACTTTTTCGGGCATGTTTGGGTTAATAAAAGATATTGTGTCCGACAAGGGCACGTCTCTGGTCCCACCTCCTCGATCAGAAACATTAGTCGTTGTGTTTATGAAATTGAGTCAACAAAGTAATATATGTATGTCAAATAGATTCTGATATCTTTCCCGGACTGCACTGACAAAGACGCACTTAGAATCATTTTGTTTTGTTAAGGTGTAAAAAATGCCTCGCATTATTTCAAAATACCCTTTAAGACGATATCGTATATGTGATATTATACAGAGAATTAAGGGAGATGGTATCTTAAAACATGAGAAAAGAAGGAGGTGCCAACTAAAAATACAGGGAAATCACATTTCACATTTTGGTTTTAAAGTAGGCCATCGCGGGCTGTGCGAATAATTCTTGGTACTAAGATCGTCACTTTGATTGTGCCAGATTTTAATTTATTTGCCATTTGTTCCATGCATTTGCCATGATGGACTTACTTTCATTATGACACCGATCAAAAATAATCTATGCCACATCACACACCTTCCCCTCTTATAACCATCTGAAATCTAAAAAATAAAACTATAAACATCCATCATTAATGCATAGCTATTTCAACATCATATCACAATAACGAATGGGAATTTCCATAGCCACAAATATTTGGCTTGCTTTACATTGATTTTTCCAAATATTTTCCCCATTTCAGTGACTTTTTCTGATTCCGATTCCGATTCCAATTTTTCTAGCACTATTTACTCACTGTGGATCTATGCTTATTGCTTTTGAACGTCAGCCTCTACAGTGATTTGTTGTAGTACAGTCATTGTTGTACATGTAGTACAATCAGATATTGTGTTTGGCCTTTGTTGTGTTTAACCCGACCGATCAGCGTTATAATAAGGTTAGGCCTGTATCCAATGTACGTCATAGAAAATCACAAATTAGTCCATATATAGATATATAATAATGTAAATAAACGCAGGAAAAAAATGCCAGCATCAATTCATTACTTGCTTAATGTGTGCATCATAAACAGAAAATTATGTACAAATGTTATCATTCTCCTTGTATACCAGTGTATAATTTAAACATTTTATAGAAGATGTATTTACCATAAGATACAGCATACATTTGCTGCATTCTACTTGTATAGGAATCCAGTTAATACCCCGCTCACATTGAATAAAGGAAATATGACGCTGTTAAAAATATATATAAATATCATAATTTCATAAAAATATGATAGTTCATGTGATAGATAGGAACCAGGATAAGGTCTTCCTTCATGCTGTAGGATTAAATATACATGTATAGCACTGTACTTTAATATGTTAAAAAATGCATTCAGTGGTGTGATAATCATTAGGTACTAACAGATTGCAGATACGGGTAAAAAAGGAAACATCGTCATTATCATCATTGTTGTTATTATTATCATTATTATTATCCTTATCATTATTATTATTATTATTGCCACTTTTGATTTGTTATCTTCTCCCTCCCCGCCCACCTTTTGTACTACAATATTGGTTTGTATGTTTCTGTGTACGTTTGCATTATATATACCCATTTATATTTGTTGTTGAAAGTTACACAATTCTGTTCGTATTTAAGCATCTTCATTTAAGTTTTCTACGATTAGCTATTAGATAATAACAAAATGCATTGTAAATAATATTACAAAGCAATGATTATGATAAGAGTAATAGTAACAATCATAACAATAATAATAATTTACTCTAAATGTAATTATTACAAATATGTCTTTATACAATCCCTGTATGAAACATATCAATAACTAAGAAAACAAATTCTGTACAGAGCAAGTTGAAGAGGAGCTTGGAAGATACGTCACAGTGTTGCCAATTTGAGTTTCAACTTATTGTTTTTAATCGATTTTTTATCAAATTTTCACTGACCGGTTTCTCTGTTTTTTTCTGCTGGTATTAAAACAAACTGAACACCAGGATGGACTTTTCCTTTAATAGGTGACTAAATTACAAATTCATGTTGACTTTTGTTGATCTGTAATTATGTACATATCACATATCTTTTGACTTTTTGATGTACATTCATGTCATATATTTTATATATTTTGTTCAAATGTTTTTGTTTTACCTGCACGACTAGCTCCACCCCTGAAAAAACCTTCCAAAAGTAAATGACTCATGTGACATCATCAGTCAGCTAGATGAACAAAACACATTGGTATGTCCCTTCCCATCAACTGACCACCTGTTCGCAATAGCATTACATGTTTTCATATAATACCCAATTGAAACCCTTCTTTTCATGGTGTTGCTTGGGGATTTCTGACATAGCAACTGCTTAAAATGTAATTGAATGTTGTGAGTATCCGGCAGTCGTTCTTTCTACAAAAACATCGCCAAGAGGGATTTAGTCATCATGACTTGGAATTAAAGTAATTAAAACATCGAACTGGATTTTTATACACAAAATTCGTAATAATTAATTGTGAGTGTGCAGAATGTAACAGGTTATTGAAGTAATACAAGTATATACATAGGCATCAAATGAATAATTAGGTTATAGTAGCCCTACAAAAAGAGGTGTAATAACTATCACTAATGCATTCAATCTTTTTCCTTTTCCATCTCTTTCCAGGAAATATCGGACATTTGATAATGTCCTGAATCGAGTAAGTGTTGATGCTGTAATAGCATCAGCGATGCTCTTCTTCTTCCGTACTCGTAACTACCGGGGGACAGATCTCAAAAGGTCAGGGTATCTTTTCACGAAACTGACATAAGTACAAGTTTGCCGAGATCCCATTGATATAAGTTTGGTTTTAGTAGCTGGCAACACATCACTAGGGGGGAGATTGTTCAAAATACATCCTGAAATATATGTACAGTTCACAACTAAATTATTTTAAGTAAAATATGTCAAAAAGTTGAATTGTCCCGATTCATGTATCTTGAGAACAATACACTTACATACATGTATTAAATCTAGCACTTAAAGGTATCCGGCAAAGGCCCTAATTTAAACCGGTTTACCTTTCATTCCTGAGCTACAGAAAAAAGAAAAGAAGAATATTTACAAGGGGTGTGAATATTATTTGATGAAATGGTGATGCAATATAACAATATTTATTGACAGAAGTCAATGTGAAAATGCATGCAATCGGACTTTCATAAACAGAAGCTTTTCTTGTACCGAGGTTAGCTTTTATAAATATCACCTTATTCAATCGGTATTATCAGTTGATTCCTTTCATAATCATCGTTCACCACCGACATAATTATACAACAATATGACAAAAGAATATTAAGATACAACCCCGAAATTTAACATTGTTATTTTGTTGTTATATAAAAAAAATAATGGAAATAGTTTGCATGTTCATTTGAAAACTGAATGGTGGACTAAATCATAATATTTATCGATTTTTTGTTTTAATCGTTGCGAGTGCAAAGACTTTAGTTATCAGGGACTCAAGGCCACCCACTCGAGCCAAATATTACAATTATTCTAGCCAAATCATGTATATACATGAATTCTTTATACAATATCTTTATCAATTTTTCAATTACAAAAAATAATGAATGAATAATCAATTAATATTTACTTCTGATAATTACTATCACTTATAAATTTGGTCATCATCACTTGAACATTTGTGACCTAATAACAATGATGGATTTAAGGCATTAACCTTCTCTTCTTCGAGTACAATTTTTGTAATTTGGCCTCAATTGGGTCATTTGTAACCTGTCTTTAGAAACTGTTAATGTTAAACCTAAACACATACTAGTATTTATATGTTATTACATTGTCGGTCTTAGACATTTCCTGAAGCCAATCTATGTGACTCTCATACTGCGGAATATTTCATCCAATTATGCCCGGGTTCTCGTAGTCATGTACTGCTTCATAGTTGGTCTCTGGTTTTACCTGAAGCCCACGTATGGGACTTTCATTACGTGAATTATTCCTTCCAACTACACTATTTGTAATGTCCTGGTATTCGTGTGCGTTCTCATAGTCAGTCTCGGGGTGTTCCTGCAGCTTATGCGAGGTTTTATCATACTCTGTACCAGTTTGTCCATTGGCCCCATTTACAGGTACCTCATATCCGTCTCCCTGTGAGATTACCTTACTTAATGTTTGGTATACCTGAACTGAGCGGCCATCATGGGGAGTCGTAAGGGCAATGTATTGATCATTCCCGCCATGACAATCCGCAGCGTCTGACTTCCGGAGATCATGAACATCGGACAGTGGCGGATCCAGGGGGGGGCCGAAACGGCCGCGGCCCCCCCTATTGGCGGCGCAAAAAAAGAAAAAAAAAGAAAGGAGAAGAGAAGAAAAAAAGGAGAAGAGAAAAGAAAGGAGAAGAGAAAAGAAAAGAGAAGAGAAAAGAAAGAAAGATACCCCCCCCCCCCCCCACCTCACTCCCACTCCGGGGTCGGAGGGACCGATTTTGTGTTCCCAATATTTCCGATAAAGGGTTACTTTTCACGCAACAAAGTCCGGCCCGTAATACACACAAATCCGGCCCGCACTGACTTTACACACCGAAGATAAAGGGGTGCTTTCAAACTAAGAGAGGGAACATACATGCGCGTACCCTAGATAACACCGAGTGGGTGGGGGGGGGGGGGTGGGAAGGGGAAGAGAAAAGTCGGGTGAGAAAGGGGGAAAGACAAAAAAATGGCGCTAAGTGACAGTAACGACGAATAAGGGAAAAACTGTAATCGGGAGATTTGGGGTCATTCCAGAAGGCTTGGGAAACGTTATTGAATAGAGGGGGCCGGGCCGGCCGCATAAAATCTCGAGCCACAGATTCAAAAATTGTTACAAACAGCCCCTGCTTTTTGAAAAAAATTGAAAAGGGCACAATATTTTGGATGTCTTTCAAATAGAAGCTATATACTAAACAGTCAAATTTTAAATTAACGGTAGGGCCGCTTCACAACTCTTATTTTGCCCTTCATTTGGATTCAGCTCATACCAACTCGCTTGTGCTTATATTTGAACTCATGTTGATAGTGATTTTTTTTTTTTTTTCAATGATATTTTATTTTCTCCATTGCTTTTCACAAACAATAACAACAATTATAATAACAAACAATAACAAAATCAATACATAAAATAATCTGCATGTTAATATTATTATATAGAATGGATAATGGACAGCGGCGGCGATCCTGGGCCCGATAGAGGGACACGTCCCCCCGGAAATTTAGATATATAGCTAGAAAGAAATATACATGTAGCGGAAAGAACGTACATATTGGACTAAAGGATTTTCTAGAATGCATAATTTCAGCATTCTACATTGCAAAATCTCGCTTGGTCGCTACGCCCCGGCCCTCGCCCGATGACACAAAACTAAGATATGACGCTCCCGGTCGCGATTATTTCATGGTTGGTGTATAAATAGATCTTTTTTCCCCTTTCATTTCTACTGACCTAATTGTATGCTATCACAATCATGATTGTTTCATTTTCCCTTTAAAGTATGCGTAGCTAGGGGCGGTAGGGGGCAGTAAGAGGACATAGGACGAAAAAAGGAGCAGACAAAGAAACCCTTTTGACAAGTCTAAAACGGTACAACAAATCATCTTCTTTCTCTAATAATTTAATGAAGCGTCAGAAGCTTACGCGCTACGCGCGGGAGGAGGAAAACTGAATTCAGACAATGATTTAGAGTCGAGAATGGAACAACGAATCATCTTCTTTCTCTAATAATTCAATGAAACGTCAAAGCTTCCGCGCTTCGCGCGGAGGGGGGAAACTGAATTCAGAGAAGGATTGAGGGTCGAGACTGGAACAACGAATTATCTTCTTTCTCTAATAATTTCATTAAACTATGAAAGGGGAAAACTGAATTCAGATAAGGAATAAGAGTCGAGAATGGTACAACGAATCATCTTCTTTCTCTAATAATTCAATGAAACGTCAAAGCTTCCGCGCTTTGCGCGGAGGGGGAAACTGAATTCAGACAATGATTAAGAACGGAGAACGGAACAACGAATCGTCTGCTTTCTCTAATAATTTAATGAAACGTCAAAGCTTCTGCGCTTCGTGCGAGAGAGGGGTGGGGGGGGGAAAACTCAATTCAGACAAGGATTAAGAGTCGAGAACGGTACTCTTTCTCTAATGATTTAATGAAACGTCAAAGCTTCCGCGCCTTGCGCTGAAGGGGGGAGTTTGAATTCAGAGAAGGATTGAGGGTTGAGAATGGAACAACGAATTATCTTCTTTCTCTATTAATTTCATTGAACTATGAAAGGTCAATGCTTCCGCGCTTCGCGCGGGAGGGGGTATGGAAACTAAATTCAGAAAATGATTAAGAATCGAGAACGGTACAACGAATCGTCTTCTTTCTCTAATAATTTAATGAAACGTTAAGCTTCGGCGCTTTGCGCTGGAGGGGGGAATCTGAATTCAGAGAAGGATTGAGGGTCGAGAATGGAACAACGAATTATCTTCTTTCTCTAATAATTTCATTGAACTATGAAAGGTCAATGCTTCAGCGCTTCGCGCGGGAGGGGGAAAACTGAATTCAGACAAGGAATAAGAGTCGAGAATGGTACAACAAATCGTTTTCTTTCTCTAATATCAATTAATGAAAAGTCAAAACTTCGGCGCTTCGCGCGGGAGGGGGTATGGAAACTGAATTCAGACAATGATTAAGAATCGAGAACGGTACAACAAATCGTCTTCTTTCTCTAATAATTTAATGAAACATCAAAGCTTCCGCGCTTCGCGCGGGAGAGGGAAGGATGGGACTCAATTCAGCCAAGGATTAAGAGTCGAGAACGGAACTCTTTCTCTAATGATTTAATGAAACGTCAAAGCTTCAGCGCTTCGCGTGAGAGGGGGTATGGAAACTGAATTCAGACGATGATTAAGAATCGAGAACGGTACAACGAATCGTCTTCTTTCTCTAATAATTTAATGAAGCGTCAAAGCTTCCGCGCTTCGCGCGGGAGAGGGAAGGGGGGGGGGGGGACTCAAATCAGACAAGTATTAAGAGTCGAGAACGGTACTCTTTCTCTAATGATTTAATGAAACGTCAAAGCTTCAGCGCTTCGCGTGGGAGGGGGTATGGAAACTGAATTCAGACAATGATTAAGAATCGAGAACGGTACAACGAATCGTCTTCTTTCTCTAATAATTTAATGAAACGTCAAAGCTTCCGCGCTTCGCTTGGGAGAGGGAAGGGGGGGGGGACTCAATTCAGACAAGTATTAAGAGTCGAGAACGGTACTCTTTCTCTAATGATTTAATGAAACGTCAAAGCTTCCGCGCTTCGCGCGGGAGGGGGTATGGAAACTGAATTCAGACAATGATTGAGAATCGAAAACGGTACAACGAATCGTCTTCTTTCTCTAATAATTTAATGGAACGTTAAGCTTCTGCGCTTTGCGCTGGAGGGGGGAATCTGAATTCAGAGAGGGATTGAGGGTCGAGAATGGAACGACGAATTATCTTCTTTCTCTAATAATTTCATTAAACTATGAAAGGTCAATGCTTCCGCGCTTCGCGCGGGAGGGGGTATGGAAACTATTTTCAGACAATGATTAAGAATCGAGAACGGTACAACGAATCGTCTTCTTTCTTTAATAATTTAATGAAACGTTAAGCTTCTGCGCTTCGCGCAGAGGGGGGAAACTGAATTCAGACAATGATTAAGAACCGAGAACGGAACAACGAATCATCTTCTTTCTCTAATAATTTAATGAAACGACAAAGCTTCCGCGCTTCGCGCGAGAGAGGGGGGGGGAACTCAATTCAGACAAGGATTAAGAGTCGAGAACGGTGCTCTTTCTCTAATGATTTAATGAAACGTCAAAGCTTCCGCGCTTCGCGCGGGAGCGAGTATGGAAACTGAATTCAGACAATGATTAAGAATCAAAGCTTCCGCGCTTCGCGCGGGAGGGAGTATGGAAACTGAATTCAGACAATGATTAAGAATCGAGAACGGTACAACGAATCTTCTTCTTTCTCTAATAATTTAATGAAACGTCAAAGCTCCCGCGCTTCGCGCGGGAGAGGGGGGGGGGAACTCAATTCAGACAAGGATTAAGAGTCGAGAACGGTACTCTTTCTTTGATGATTTAATGAAACGTCAAAGCTTCCGCGCTTCGCGCGGGAGGGGGTATGGAAACTGAATTCAGACAATGATTAAGAATCGAGAACGGTACAAAGAATCGTCTTCTTTCTCTAATAATTTCATTAAACTATGAAAGGTCAATGCTTCAGCGCTTCGCGCGGGAGGGGGAAAACTGAATTCAGACAAGGAATAAGAGTCGAGAATGGTACAACAAATCGTCTTCTTTCTCTAATATCAATTAATGAAACATTAAAGCTTCTGCGCTTCGCGCGTAATGGTGGGGGGGGGGAGGGTGAGGGGAACAGCGAGCTGCCCGAATATGAATTTGTTATAACTTTTCTCGTATATTTTGTTGATAAATAACACTTTTTCAAATACATATTATCCTCAAATTTGTGCTAGCTCGCTTCGCTCACTAGCCGAATTGTGAAACCAGAAAATTACTTTTTCGGGCAAGAGGCTTTAGCCCCCCCCCCCCCCCCTGATGAAAATGTCAAAAAAAATACCGGTATATGGTGCTTCTAATATGACCTTGTTAGTATTGATATGTTGAGTTGAAAAACGGTCTGTGCAATTTTCAAATTTCCGGCCCCCCCTATTGGAAAATCCTGGATCCGCGCCTGTCGGACGATTCAAATGTCGGATTATCCTTTATTCCAGGACTCTCCTGAGGCTCGCCGGAGGCGGCGATACCTTGAGATGACCCATGCTTGAGCCTAATATCATATTGAAGATATTGTCGCAATTTATTAGAACGGATGAATAAAATTAGTAGTACGAGGTTAGCCACTATTCAGAGAGTTTACTAAACCGTAATGCAAACATTTCTCTATCTCTCTATCTTACCTCAAGTATTAATTTTGTTATCGGTCTCATGGACTGTCGGTCGAACTCTTTGCTGTCGGTCTCATGGGCCTTTTTTTCTAAAATCAAATGTATTTCTTTGTTTGGTCTGTCTTCCGGGATAACCCCAGAATAAAAGAGTGGATGTTATATCTATTCATGACGAAAAATGTAAATAACCTTTCAAACAACTTATTCTAGAAAAATCGCTCATTAATTGAATAGGTCTACTTACAAAAACATATGTACGATGCTATAGGGTAGTGGAATGCGATAATTGGCTGTAATGAACGATACATTTGAGTGTAGTTCAGGGATAAGGGTTAGTTTGGAAATGACAACAGCATCAATTATGACAAAAGACTATTTACCCTTTTTGTCGACGGAGAAAGCACACGAGAAGCACGAAGATAGCGATGGCGAATAGCGGGACCAAAGCGCCGATTAGTATTGGCACCAAGCTTAATCCTGTTTCAAATTTAACATAAGATATTGAAAAGAAAAATCATTTCAGAAGAAATTGCTTATTATTGACCCATGTTAAAATGGATAATGAACAATAATATTGCAGCATATTATAATATATCGAAAAATACCTTGGTCATGTTGGACTAGCATGATAAACGAACACATCCATATCTGTTTTGATTAATATAAAATAAAATATTAAATAATAGTTTATTTATTTTTAATAAGAAAACGCCTAATAACAAAATGCTATAACTCATCATTTTTTCGTTTCTCTTTATTTTCCTTTTTAGTTCGTTTCATTGGATCCTTGTTTTAATATGATCTAAGTAATGCAATCATCTTAATAAGCGAATCGAATGAATTGATATAATTTTACTGGTAATGTTACACTTATCAGCAATTGTCAATTAAAGCACCGAAATTTGTCTGACAAAATAATGAGGATACTTTAAGATGAGAATGAAGATTAAAATACCATACCTGTATTCCCAAGTGAACTGCCTGTAGACATGTGATATTTCGTCGTAGAACCAGTATATGTGGAAACTGATGAAGACGTCACGGTTTCTATGTAAACATGGAAGGTACAAAGAGACATATATGTAAAAAAATCACTATATGGACGCCACGACCGGAACAACTAAATTCATTGATTGCATTCACAGGCAGCATGCATGAAAACACACAATGAAATTTGATTCCAATAATGACAATTAGTTATGATTTTATTTTAGTGAAGTTGCAGAGGTCACGACTTCTATGTTAATATGGAAGATACAAAGAGATAACATTTATATCGAAAATTTACCAAGAAGACACGATCGGATCAACTAAATTGTAAACACAGGTAAACACATAATTAAATTTGATTCCGGAGATGGGAATTAATTATTATTAAAAAAATACTAAATATCATTTTGATTTGATTTGATTCCGTTTATTGCAATAAAAGAACGTGCAGCTGGGAAGCTGAAAATTATTCAATTTACAAAGTCAATATACAACACAATAAACGATCAAAATATGAATGACTGAAACGTACGACTATAAATCATGCATAATGAAACAAAATGAAAATCAAATATTACATCAAAATCTTTATATATTACAAACATTACATCAAAATCTAAATATATTAAATCGAAATTTAAATATATCACAAATATTAAAAACATTAAAAACCTTCTGTTTCATTAAAAAGGAGAGAGGAAGAGAAAGACGGGACTAGAAAGAGGAATAGAAGGAAGAAGAAAAAAGAAAGAAAAGTTTATCAGAGAATATACGAAAGATTGGAGGAGAGGGTAGAGGAGGAAAGAGTAGAACAAGAAAAATAGAAAGAGAGGAGAATCGTACAGTCTTGAGGTGGTTATCGTAGAGGGTAGTTGTCCAAGGGGTAGTTGTTCTAGAAGGTGGTTATCCTAGAACCATTAACTATAACCGAAAAAATACGTCACCAGGTAATGCTATGACTGCAGCTCCAACTTTCATCGTCTTGTATTGTATAGGTAGTTTCCTCATTTGAAATAGTAGTCAAGTATTTTCAACTAAAGGACTTGCTAGCAGAATTATTTAAAGATGTCAGATAGTAAAAATTATGATAATGATGAGGAGGATAATAATAAGAAGAATATCTACATACAAGTTGGGACACACACATCTCCGCTCACTTTCATCCACACATAATTTAAAAAAATCAATAGATAGAGTAATTATATTTCATGACACAAAATCTTATTCAATAAACATGTATGTATACACACACGTACCCCTAACCATTGTATTCACAAACACTTTTTCTTCTTCTTTTTTTTACATATTCAAAGACCACGCCAAAATTTCTTTTATTTTATATACACACGCACGCACGCACGCACACACACACACACACATATATATATATATATATATATATATATATATATAACCCTACATGGTACATTAAGTGGACATTAACCCTAACCCTAACCCTAACCCTAATCCTAACCCTTACCCTAACCCTTACTCTAATGACGCCTTACAAGAACCCACTATTATTATTAATATTATTTAGTAAAATATATATATAGGCACATATTTTGTCTAAATCAACTAAGAGGGTTTTGAATAAACTGTTCGTAGATGAAATATTTTATTTGCATTCAATCCATAACAGTAAATGGAAAAAGCCCCAGTCGAAGTATTGGAATAAAATTCAGTGTAAAATAAGATAAAATAAGGTTCAATTCAATCCATAACAGTAAATGGAAAGAAGCCACAATCGAAGTATTGGAATAAAAAATTCACTGTAAAATAAGATAAAATAATGTAGGCCCATCTAATAGAGCTTTTAAAACACTATCCAAGGTACCCCATGAAAGATTCAGTATTCATATAATTTCAGCATCTTAAGAAAATGCACTTACAAGAATTGAATATCAAGCGAAACCCTCAAACGTTTTGTTTTTGTTTTTGTTAAAGGTAAAGACCAGTATTGGAAACGCCCCAATTTCAAAAAATGAAGTGGAAGCTCTCATTACCAATCATGTGAAAGAATATGTTTTGACTAATACATGATGATAACATCTTTCTGTGTATAGTGCTTGTAACTTTACGAAGAATGGGCCAAATTTCTTATCATTTTGATGATTCCAGAACCTAGCAGATGCTAGATGCTAGATGATCAACCTTTTCTGATCGATTCCACAACGTTTCTTTCACAATGCAATCGCATGACCATTACTGGTCTTTACCTTTAATGACAGGCTGTCTTTGCAATAACATTGGTAACAGTTTTGGCGGGTCTATATCTTGCGATAGCCTATCCATAGTCCATACCATCTACTTACCTGATTTTGCAGAATGTGTTGATAATGGGATTGTGTTTTCATCGCTCTCAAATGGTGACGATGCAGCAGGAGTTGTTGGAGCTCTAATCAATAAAACTGCAAAATGGCAAAAAGTTAGATGTGGTGGAATTTTTTTTTTTTACTAAAGATACATTGCATATTTTACGGAAAACTAGCATGTACACAAACAATGCTTGGACTAGTGTTATATTATTTTAAAGATAATGTGTGATTTAAGTAGTGGGAAATTATGTGAAAAGTCATTTAAAGCATTTGTTTGCATCTACAAAAAAAAGTATTCAAAGATATTCAGTACTAAAACTGCATTATCTCCACGAAAAAAAAGATCGTTTGTCACTTTTGTTCAGAGGGAGGTTGGGCGGCTTAAGGGTACTCACGGGGGCAACCATCAAATGGAGAAAATGCTTAAATGATTCAGAGTGCCCATATAATGGCCCTGCCCTGCCCCCCCCCCCCCCCCGAAATGAAACTCTAGCACCTTTAATGGCTGGACCCACCCTACTACGGACACGAGGAGCATATATGTAGTGTTAATTGTCTTGGGAAGACAAGTCAAAGCGTACCCTAACAAAATGCAACCAGCGTTTGTTTTTTCTTAGAAAGTTAAAGTACTTTCATGTGAACGATAGGTTTATGTTTCTCTTTTATCAGTCGACAATTCTGAGTACTATTACATTTGATTCCATTTTCTGGTTTAACAATGCAAGAGAAAGTGACAAACAAAAGCTGAGAAGTGTTGTAAAACAAGCCAGCAAAATAATGAACCATACTGTTGACCTAGATCAGGGACGTGATAGAGAAGGACTGGAATCAAGTCGCTCTCCTTTGACCCCATGCTCCAAGCCGCCGAAAAGTTATGCGCTAATCTGCAACTGTTGACCAGGTGGTGAGATAAAAGAGCGCATAAATTTCAGGATTTAGAATTCCTACATCACAAAATGGTATCACAGCAACTGTTCGCTGTCCCTTTCAATGATTTCTCATCCATTGTTGAATGTGTAAAGAGTCGAACAAGCGAACACAAAGTACTGTATTGTAATTTCATCCTTTTTTTTAACTTCAAAAATACAAAAAACACGCAAAAACACACATTAGCAAGCTTAATGTTATTGAAGATTGTAAATCATGGATCAAATAACGGGACATTAAAACATGCACAAATTAGCGCATTACCCTGAACTATTGAGTTTTTGTCAGGATGTAATTTTTCTTCTACCCACTCTGGCACACAAATTATAGGAAGGACGGAGTTCTAAATTTGAAAATGTGTTTGATGCACTATTCCCAATACAGTCCCCATATAAAGTTTTTGATTTACACTGACATTTTTCCGGTAATCTAATATTTTGTAATAAATGTAAAACTGGTGCCTGGCTTCCGAATGTCCCCGCAGTGGAAGCGCGGCTCGGAGCATGGAATTTCAAAGCCAAGTGGAATGTTACACATCCGATTGTTACGCTATAGAACTCACGAATGTGTTTGAATAAATTACAAGAGTTTCGCCTCCTTTTCTTTCACCTCCCTGCCTAGATGAAGTCTGTAAGGAAAGAGTATTATCTAAGGCCCTATCCATTATGTCTGATTTAACCCACCCCCTTAATGACCAGTACATACACCTGAGAAGCGGACGAAGATTGGGATCTGTTAAAGCAAGAGCTATTCGCCGCATTAATTCATTCATTCCACTTTCCATAAGAGTAGTTAATGAAACCCAGTAAAGAGAAGAGAATGTGAAAAACATGCAAAATACCCTCATTGACATGTTACACGAATATATACATTGTTTTAGTATACTTACTTTACTGTTATACTGTTATACCATAATTATTAAGAAATATTTTTCAACAAAAAATATCTAGTTCAGATTAGAGCATATAAGAATTTTTAAAAAATGGAGGGTATGTAAGAAGAAAGAGAGAAGAAGAAGAAGAAGAAGAAGAAGAAGAAGAAAGAGTATTTTAAATGTATATTCATCATGATCATGTATATTATATCAAATGTATACTAAAACAGGGCCCTAAGAATGTCAATTGTATGTTGTACCTATGTTCATATGTTGAAGCAAGATTGTTCATGTGCATATAAACAATTATCCTATATGGACATAATACAGAAATGAAATGAAAATTAAATTACATTACTAACAAGAAATATATATAACGTCTTTTTTCATCAAACAAAGGTGATTTGTACAAGAAATGTCCAAGTCGGATTATTTCAATATTTCAAAAACCGAATTTTATTTAATGAGAATGATCTGCATTCAACATTACTCATAGATATATGATATTTGATAATAGAACTACACTGTTTGAATAGGTAGATCACGGAAAGTCACTAATGGTCCTGAAAAGATTGACACTTACGGTTATAAATAGAGATTCTGCTTGCGCCCCCACAATAAGTAGTGTTATCCCCCGCACATCGGAAATAACAGGTGTGGTCTTCTGGCACTCCAAGTCGACTGTAGTTCCTACCAGCAACCCCACAGTAGCACTCATTCGCATGCTCTACTCCAGCGTAAGCAGAGTCAATGTCACTCAATCCACTGCAGTAATCAATGCACAGCTTGATTGTCATGACATCAGATATAAATGTGTCATCTGGTAAGACCCGATCAAAACTGACATCTATAAAGCATCCGACATACAGTTCATCTAAACGATTATCAAATTAGAGAATTAAACTTTAGTTAGTGATTATATAGGGTTCATGATTAATACGGTATGTTCATTTTATTTTGGGTTGTCTTCTTTCTGTTTTCTTTTTGTTAAAAGAAAAATTCAGATCGTCTTCGAGCAGTATTGATGCAAAAACGTAACAAAAATGCATGGTAACTAATACAGTAGTAATTTAATGATAAGAATCCTGTATCCCCGAATGCCCATTTCGTATAGAATATAATCAAACCAACGGACGATCTAAAGAAGAGTTACCATAGTGTTGGATAATTGAAATGTGTAATGTGCGTAAAACATGCACATATCCAGATTATTAATATGGAAAAGCAGTGTAAAAGCTAAGTCAATACAATTAGAGAGGTTATCCAAGGCTGATGGTAATAGGGACTTTTAGATTTGCATGTCGACAGCTTTGACTTCAACGTGTCACGTCGTCTCCGTCGGCGATCGAGAATGCGTCAACCTTGATTTTCCTAAATCTAGTACATACATACATATTGATATTAGGGACTTTTAAATTTGCGTGGACTGATACGTGTGACGTCCATTCAAGGCAGTGCATTAAAAGGACGTCGATCGTAGCAATCCCCATTGTCTTCGTGCGAATCTAAAAGTCCCTATTTATATAGCGCCTTTACATAAACATGCTCAATGTACTAGTATGCCACGTGCGCATAACATATACAGTTCCTCGGGTAGACAAAGGAACATCCCTTCCCTGCTATTATGTAAAAATGTGTAGAACAGGTGTCACATGCATATTCACGTATTCTACACATTTTTACATAATAGCAGTGAAGAGATGTTCTTTTGTCTACCACAGTAATTGTTGAGGGTAGAATGAGGAACTGTATATGTTGTCCTCTTTCTTTGTCCGTCATGTTCATAGTGTTACTTCCTGCATGCATGTATATCGTCGAGTGCAATCTAAAATATTTCTAATTGTAGTCAACATGGGCAGTTGAGTACGTTGACACGCATGATCAGTCGGCGTTCGTCGTGTTCTCGTCCACTCAATCTAAAAGTCCCTAATAATCACGTAACTTACACCGGCTAATCGTCTTATTGTTCTGTCCGTGAATCTCTGGTTGTATTAAATTAGTAATTCTGAGGTGTTTTACACACCTCTTTTAAATGATTTCAAAGTTACCATAACTTTCTTGGTGATGATCACGTGGCTCAAGCTGATTACTAATCTAAGCTATGAATCCTTGAAATTTAGGTGTGAAAATTAGTAATTATTAGGTGTCTTAAAACACCTTTTTAAATGGTAGTCGAGGTTGCGCGGTAATGATCTCGTGACCCAAACGGATTATTAATCTAAGCTGGGCATCCGTGATTTTTAGGTGTGAAAAATTAGTAATTCTTAGGTGTCTGAAAACACCTTTTTAAATGGTGGTCAAAGTTACCATAACTTTCTTGGTGATGATCACGTGGCTAAAACTGATTACTAATCTAAGCTGTGAATCCGTGATATTCAGGTGTGAAAAATTAAAACATGCACATATCCAGTTTATAAATACGGAAAAGCAGTGTAAAAGCTTAGTCAATACAAAGTAATTAGAGAGATGATGCAAAGCCTTAGAGTCGAAAAGTGTAATGAACAGGGCTCAAATTAATTTTTTGTCCACGGGGGCTCTCCCCCCCCCCCCCCCAAAAAAAAAGCCCCCGTGAACCTTCTAACGGGGGCTCTTTTAGTGCTGACGGGGGCTCTTATTTTAATACAAATTTCCATTGAATTGGTACCCATGAAACTCCTAAATTCCTTCTTTTTTATCATTATCATTTATAGTCCACGAGCCGCGTAGCGGCGAGGCGATTTTTGTTGTTGTTATTTTGAACCCCCGTAAGACAATGATGTTTTCCTGACATCTACTAACATGCGGAGCATCGTCCACGAGCCGCAAAGCGGCGATGCGATTTTTTTTGGTGCTATTTTGAACCCCCGTAAGTGATATTTTCCTGGCATGTACTAAAGTGCGGAGCATTTTTTTGGTGCTATTTTGAACCCCCGTAACTGATGCTTTCCTGGCATCTACTGACATCTATACTGTGTAGGTCTGGACACATCATGGCATTTTTCTATGCACATCACATTTTCACTTAGCAGCCCAAGGGGGAGGGTCGGGGTGTGGGTAGGAGGGTTAACCCCCTAAACCGCCTAGATCCGCCCCTGCAACATATTTGTTCTTGTTCTTCTTCTCGATATTGATTAACTGGTCGAGGTACATAATTTGCTGGTCTTTTAGAATCACCAGATTTCAGAGGATTCACACTTTTCACAACGAAAAACTTCTGCATATTTCAGTCTTTGCGTGATCGTCTCCAGCTCCAGCAGATATTGGGCGTCAGCGTGCAAACCTGTACTACCGGCGCAGTATAGCCACTGCTGACGGCCGCACAATATAGTGCGAGCTTCCGTTTTTTTGTATCGGTAATACTCATAGAGATGGGAGAGATAGCGCCATCTAAGTTCCATTTCATTGGTTTAAGGTTTGAAAATTGATACTCAATATTGTGTTAAAGTTATATCAGAAAAGATAATCTTTATTTTATAATTCCACGGGGGCGATTTTTAATTTTGCAATCGCCCCCGTGAGCAACCTGACGGGGGCGATTATGGAGCTCACGGGGGCGAATCGCCCACTGCCCCCGTGTATTTTGAGCGTTGGTAATGAAACATGAAAAAGGTGGTGTTTGCGAAGCTCACTTACCATATGTTTCCATTGCCGATGATGCTTGTGTCCAAAGGAAGATGGCTTGGAGCATGTAGTGACAAACCAGTTTGAGATCCATTGTTTTGAATTTGCTATGAAATAAATCTTAGAGTCAAATGATAGCCTTAGACTTTCCCTCTCCTTCAAGGTATCACTGCTTCCGATCCGAACATGTTTGAAGAAGTTTCTGATTTTTCTGCAGGTAAATGGCAATAATTATTGTCGCAGATATCATAAATACGTTAATGCTTTCTTGGATGTGAGATATCTCCTTGCTCCAAAGATGAACAGACATAAACTGTTGAACTCAAACTTATATCAGATAACGAAGTATTTGACAGCTGCCCTGTGATATACAATACATGTTTATCAACTATATTTAAAAAGAAATGAAACACTGTCTACGGTGAAAGAATTGTTTGCACAGCAATCGAACGCATTTATGTCCACCGTGTGCATTTGCTTGAAATTATACAAGTGAACTTCCTCATAGCACGCTTTCCTTTCTCAAGCAGAACGTGAATAACTAACCGAATGTATTATTAACTCTGTCTGCTTCTTTTGTGTCCGCGTCCTCCGCGAAGAGCCCATTTCATACTGAATAGAATAATCATATGAAAAGAAACTTTGTATACCATCCGACTTTTATAATAGGCTAGCATATCACACTTTTTTCGGGCATGTTGAGTTTATGAAAGGTATTGTGTCCAACCAGGACGTGTTTCTGGTTCTACCTCCTCGATCACACACATTAGTCGTGGTGTTTAGGAAATTGACTCATACATGTATGTCAAATAGATTATGATATCTTCCCCAGACTGCACTGATAAAGACACACTTAGAATCAAAGTTTTTGTTTAAGTGTAAAAGAATGCCTCGCATTATTTCAAAATACCCTTTAAGACGATATCGTATATGTGATATTATCCAGAGGATTAAGGGAGATGGTATCTTAAAACATGAGAAAAGAAGGAGGTGCCATTTTGAAAATACAGGGAAATCACATTTCACATATTGGTTTTAAAGTAGGCCATCGGCTGTGTGGATAAATCTTGGTACTAAGATCGTCACTTTGGTTGTGCCAGTTTTTAATTTATTTGCCGTTTGTTCAATTTATTTGCCATGATGGACTTATTTTCACTATGACACCAACCAAAAATAATCTATGTCACATCACACACCTTCCCCTCTTCTAACCATGTGAAATCTAAAGAATACAACTATATACATCCATCATGAATGCGAAGCTAGTTCAACACCATATCACAATATTGAATGGGAATACCCATAGCCACTAATATTTGACGTGCTTTACATTGATTTTTCTAAATATCTTCCCCATTCTCAGTGACTAGCCGATTTTTCTGGCACTATTTACTCACTGTGGATCTAATATTCTTGCTTTTGAACGTCAGCCTCTACAATGTATTGTTGTAGTACAGTCATTGTTGTACATGTAGTACAATCAGATGATGTGTTTGGCCTTTTTTGTGTTTAACCCAACCGAAAAGCGTTATAATAATGTTAGGCCTTTATCCAATGTACATGATAGAAAATCACAAATGAGTCCATATGTAGATAGATAATACTGTAAATAAACGCAGGAAAAAAAATACCCGCATCAATTTATTAAATGATTAATGTGTGCATCATAAACATGATATTATGTACAAATGTTATCATTCTCCTTGTATACCAGTGTATCATCTAAACATTTTAAAGATGTAGGATACAGCATACATTTGCTACATTCTACTTGTATAGAAATCCAGTTAATACCGTGCTCACATTGAATAAAGGAAATGTGATGCTGTTAAAAAAATATATAATTATCACAATTGTATTATATAAATGTTGAGAAAAGTATGATGTCTTCCTTCATGCTGTAGGACAATGAAATATACATTTATAGCACTGTACTTTAATATGTTAAAAATGGCATAGGTGTGAGAATCATTTGGTACATACATGCCAAAATAAAAGATCGTGTCAGTACAAGCTAATCATGTTTAAAGCTTTGCATTGTAAATGGGAACCATTGTTTGAATTTAGTGTATAAACGTATGTTCTTATTAAATTAAAGTAAAAGAAAATCCATATCTTCTATGTATGGCAGAAAGGATACATTTACTCATGTGCGAACGTCTCAATTTTAGTAAAACTTATATACATATTATTTTTTATACATGTTAACTCATCCCAATTGCCCAGGCACATATTCTAAGAGAACAGTATATTCATCATATTTTATTTTTGTACACAAACTTACGAAACTATATCATTGTTCTGCGCCGTTAGACAGGATTCGGTGGAAGTTTGATTACAACATGCTATCATCCTTACAATGATCAAATATAATTCTACCTAATTACTATGCAATACGAGACATTATTGTGGTACAGACATACACGCATTTTCTTTAATTTGTTTTTTATAATGAATGTATTTTGGTCTGTTTTTTAGATATGTCTTTTACGAAAAGGTTATTCTTTAAAAACATGAAATCTCACATTAACAGTTTGATTCTTGACATATCTATTTCATCAACGAATGGAGCAGCATTTCACCACGCTTGTTGTCTATAAGGTAAGTGTTTTAACCTTCTTTCTAGATATATATATATATATATTCGTTGAAAGGGCTGTCCTTTAAAGCCCATCTGTAATAGTGTACAGGAGGGATTATACCATCCTGCAATGTCACTGGACAGGTAGTTATCTCATCAAATCAGCTCTCAATTAATATAAGAAAAAGAGGATCATGGGGGACCAATATTCACCGATTACTATGCATTGTTTGTTATATACATGTAGAGGGCGCAAGTGGCTATAAGTAGTGCAGTAAGGCTTGTAAAGCATGATTCAACTTGTATTTACATCTCACATTAGCAATTGTATCATTAATTGGGCAGCATTCTATCATGCGTAAAGTCTCATTTTCAGTAATATATGTTTTATTTGTATACGTATTGACACATCCGTATTGCCCTTGCATTGATTATAAGGAAACACTATAGTTAGATTCTGTTCGTCAACAGATTTAAGGAAACCAATCCAATTGTTCGCCCTTAAACAGGATGCAGTGTAAGTTTTGTTAAAACATGCAACATCCTTGCAATGATAACATATAATTCTACTTTACTGTACAATACAAGATATTATAATGGTATATAATTATACACATATTCATTTTAGTTGAAGTCTATTATGTGAGTATTTGTATTCCTTTGTAGATATATTCTGTACAAAAGGGTTGTCCTTTTAAAAACATTATGTCCTCACTTTACATGTATATCCTTGATACTATTACATCGGTGCATGGTCCAGGTTTTATTCAGATAAAAATTCGTTTTTGTCAATACAACTGATATATTTCACGAAAAACATATTAACACATCTCATTCACCCTTCCACCTATTAAAGGAAACATCAAATGCTGATTATTTTTCTTAGCTAAATTTACAAAGCCAATCAATTCGTCACCGGTAGACAGGATCCGATGCATTTTTCGTCAGGGCATACAATCATCCTTACTATGATAAAATGCAAATCAATCTCCCTATGTTATACAAGTTATAGGCATCATAATCGTGTAATAGAAGTTCATGCAAGCAGATAAATTTACTTTGTATAGTAAAATATGTATCAATGAAAAAGTAGCAACATTCTCAATAATTGATCAAATCTGTATACAATTTGATTTCTTTTCATTCGTATAGACATCACTTCTTCTTTTCCTAGCACAGATTAAATTTAAAAAAAACATACATGTGATATTTATATAAACAATTTTTTACTAACAAAAGTTTAATCGCCTCTAATCCCCTCGTTAACGTTTTCTTTGTTGTCAAAATAGTATTTATATATATTTATTTGTTTTCTATATATTTATTTAAGAAGGGCCGTCATCATAATCTTTTTAATAAAGGGCAGGTTTATACAGTGTACATTCCACATTTCAATCGCCAAAACATGATTGCTAAATATTTGGTCCTTGAAGAAGATAGAAGATAATATAGTCAATAGGTTATTTTTTAAAACTCGTATTCATCTATATTTATTAACCAAAGAGCAACATATAGTGTGTTTGCATGTGGGTGGATGTAGGTGGATATGCATTTGAACGGATGAAAAAGAATTATTCCAACAAAAGTGCCACAAAAACAGCAAAACCACTAACCCTCTCTATTTCCCTATGACATTCTATGTAGAGCTGTAGATATCATTTTCTATCATAACAGTGTTATTAACATCATTGCCCCGTCGTGATTTATCTGGCATGGCGTACATGGCTTCTACATCATCACGCTTCCCGGCGCCATTTTGGGTCACGTGGTCAGGCGGGTTTTTGTCTGGTTGCGCGTACAAGCCCTCCCCATCTGTCGATGCCTCCGTACCGATCGGCTCCAAGCGGTTTTTCGTGGAAGTGGCGTACAGCGCGTGGAGGCTATCCTCCCCCAGCGCTGCTTTCCCGTTGCTCGAGTGCACCGTCTTAGCTCTTCTGTCTGGCATAGCGTACATCAATGACGGATCATCTATGTCATTTGGTGGCGAGGTGCACGTCTTAGGTCGAGATGAGTTTTTAGCCGATAGGTCAGGCATGGCATAGAGAGCTGCATGGTCGTGTGTAGCTTCTTTCATGGTAGCTCTCTTCTCCGAGTTCATGTATGTTATTTCTTTATTGTCCATCGCCTCGGGGAGGTTAACGTACTCGCGTGTATCAACGACGGTCATGTTCTCATAGTCGCGTCCCATCTCTGCACTCTCGTTCTCATAACAAGGATCCTCTTCCTCGTCGGTACGTCTATTACGTTCTTGATTGTCGTCCTTAGTAGGAATCATTGTTGTTAATGGATGGTCAGTAGCAGGTGATCGCTTTTCTGTATTTCTATTTGAATAGGGTCGAAAATGGGGAAAATATATATGTCTCAAATACACAAAGGCGAAAATAGTGTCGCGTGGGTTAGGTGCCCCCTCCTCAGAAAATAATGGTCTACTATTATCTTTTATAAGTTCGCTTTCCTTTAAAAAAAAATTGGGACATCATAAACGCGAAAATACGTATTCCCGATAATTTGTAAGAACTATTTATTCAGTTGACTCTGTCAATACTAAGCCCCATCCAACATGAAGCATTTTGTGTTCCGGTAGTCGTGTGACCATGTAACGTCCTAAGCAGAACGATCACTATTAAGCAATTTGCCACATGCACTTCGCATTTGTGTTTATATGAATAATCGACACCAAAATCCAGACAGCAGATAACATTTTTTTCTTCTATAAATAGGGCTATAAGCTCGATTGCTAATACATAAGCCATCATAGTGTATTGTGGTAGGGAGTATTATAAACACCGGAAAAGGCGGATTTAGCCTACATTCTTTCCCCTAAGACGAAAACCTGGGGAAAGGGGAAATACACATAAAGTATAACAATATAATATGCCGTGGCAGAACAATTTGACCCCACAGAACTATTTTGTGCTAATCTTTTTTTCCCTGTGCTTTATTTTTTGTTTTGTTTGTTGTTGTTTTTAACTCGTTCATTAATAACAAGCATCCATGGGTGTAAGAGGTGCAGCGACACCTCTTTGTAAGAAAATAAACAATGAAAGATGAAACTAATCTCAATAGGCTTAATGTAAGCAGCGCGAGAGAAAATCAAAATATAACAGCCTCAGAGTAGTTTATTGAGAGTCAGGGTAATATACCACAACAATTATGTTCATACATTTTTTTTAAATATACTGTGTCACTTTTTTTTTGTAGATAAACGTTTAGCGACATTTTTTTATTTTGAGATTGCATTCATTCCCACTATAGCTTACCTGCGTCTACATGTGACGAAAACAATTATTATGATGATAAGTATCAGAAGAAATGCGCCTCCTCCACCAGCACCTGCATATAATGCTGGAAGATAGAATAATTATATAAATGGAAAAGAAAAATATAAATACAGCAATTCATTAAACCAAAAGATGACGACAGGAACATAAAAATAGGACAGAATTACTTGGAGAGTTACGTCAGGTGCTCAATTTTTCAGGATTTATTTATTTAAAGTCTGTAAACAAACTTTCATGACAAAGCCAAATCGATTTTCGAATTGCCATTCTAAAAGACTTTGTCATCTGATCCTGGGTGCAGACTCGACATCAAATTGAACTGTACGCCAGCAAATGGTGCATACAAAAGGCATTATTGTATTTTCATGATAGCCGAATCAAACAATACGAATTTCATAGAAAATGTATTATTAAAAAAAATGATGAATTGACTTTTCGTTTGTAGATGCCCTGTGGGAACGTGACTAAAATTTGAAACAAATATGTAAAAGCGGCCGTAGTCACATGTATAAGTAGAAAGAGGGGGAGAGAGAAAGAGAGAGATTAAGCGATGGCGGAGAGGTATAGAGACAGAGGGGGATATATTAGAGAGGGATAGAGAGAGAGAAGGAGAGAGAGAGAAAGGGAGAGAGAGAGGGGGGAGGCTTTGTTATTCTATTATCTGTTATTTTACATAGACCTATCTAAGGTACCCCGTAACAGATATGTATATAAATATTAATTCAGCATGTCAAAAAAGCGCATTTACCCAAGTTAGTAATTAACAATCGCAATACTCGAATAGGAGCTTTTCGTTGTAAATATTCAATAACTTTGGTATAAGTTTTGTCGCATCTATATCTAGCGAGAAACATATCCATACCACTTACATTGTACGTACCTGAGTTTGAAGAACGTGTTGACAATGGAATTGTGCTGATATTGATTTCTTCTGTTGGTTTATCAGATGTTGTCGGTTCATCGTGTGAAGTTGCTATCACTGAACTTGAAAAGGTTTCAGGAGTTGTTGGAGGTCTAATCGATGAAACTGCAAAATGTTCGACATGTTAGATGTGGTGGGAAAATAAATTTCTATAAGTTCTTAGTTATGATATAGATAATAACAAATATAAGTCTAGATATAAAAGAAAGCAGGACTAAGGATCTTTAAATAGCAATATGTTTCCTACATATATATCATCGAAAACCAGCATGTACAAAAATGAAGCTTGGTACCATTGTTATGGTTTGCAAACGACAAGGTGTTCTGCGTCTACAAAATAACAAAAACAGATTCAATACTAATTGTGCACTATGGACAAAATGGATTGTTTTCTTTTACATTGTACCCTTGCCCCTGCCACCTCCCCCCTCCCCCCCCCCCCCCTTCCCTTCACTCCTCCCCACCCTTCAACCATAGCGACCTCAATGGTTGGCCCAACCCTACCACGGTTACGAGGAGCATAAACACGCCATGTACAACATGTTGTGTCACGATAGTTTACAAGATTTTAAATTAAAACAAAATTATAAAGAGGTAATGTTCTCATTAGAATCGTGCAATATTTAAAGAACTTATGGTTAGTACTAAAATACTATTTTTTTCTTCTTTAAACAAAAGATCTACCGTTAAAGGTATTACAAAGTTTTGGAATGGGGTCATGAATTTGGTTCAAATGAACATATCGGATACATAATTATGCTAATTAACCTACAATGTTCAGTGATCGTGGTTGAAAACGAGTCTTAAGTGATAAAATTGTAAATAATAAACTCTATTCGTTGTATAGCTCCCTCTCAAGGTCAAGATATTAATTTAGCTATAAAACAATGTTTCTTGACTAAAATCGAGCGATTGGCTTTTCCCGTTAGGAAATTATATATCACAACTGCATATTCTGAGATTTTCGTGGTCGCAGCTACTATTGTATGGCCGTAGAAGCTATTTGAAAATTATCGAAATTTACCGGGAGTACCGGTATATTTTTTTATTCAATTTTTCTCGAAAGCAGAAGTGTTTCAGGGGCTAAATTTTCTATTGCTTATAATACATCCCCAATGGCATCCAAATATTTCAAAATTGTAAAGAATCACTATCCAGCCAATTTTCAAAATTTCCCAAAACTTTGAATTACCTTTAAAGTTACCCATACTGAAATGATATTTGATTGAATATCAATGTTTGCATAGGCATAACAAAGGAAATCTATGTCCCTTGAGGACAGAATTTTCCCCATTAGTACAAAACCGATACGTTAGGCGATAGTGGAAAGTCAGTATTGGTTCTGACGGTTCTTGAACTTACCGTTATAAATAGAGATTCTGGCATTGCCCCCACAAATAGTAGTCATATCCCCCGCACACCGATAATTACATTCACTGTCATTTGCCACTCCATATCGAATGTAGTTCGTACCAGCAACCCCGCAGTAGCATTCTTCCGCATACTCTACTCCAGCGTAAGCAAGATCAGTGTCATTCAATCCTTTGCAGTAATCAATGCACAGCTTGATTGTCATCTCACTTGAGTTTGATGAGCCATCTGGTAGGACCCGACTATTAGGGATATCTGTGAAGCATCCGACATAGAGTTCATCTAAACGATTACAAATAAGAGAATGGAACTTAGCTACATATTATGTAGGGCCAATATTGTTGATTGTTTTGTTTCTTCTTTGAGCGATATTGGTGCACAAACGGACGAATGGGTGACAACTCATAATAATATATTGATACAAATGCTGTTTTGCAAATTTCTCATTTTCTATAGAATCTAATTGAACCCATAAACAATCTATATAAGAGTTACACCAGTACATAGTGGAAAGAAGAAACAACATATTTTATAATTTGGCTAAGATAAGCATACAAAACATGTGAAATAGGCGAAAAAAGTGTACATGCTGAGAATAAATATAGAAGGGGCAAAGCAACTATTGAACAGTGCAAAGCTATTAAGGCAATGCTGAGTCAGAGACATAGTGGCACATTTAAAAAATGCAAAGCCTGGGAGTCGAAAAGTGTCATGAAACTGAAGTTGACATGCATGCAAAGCCACTCACCATATGTTTCCACTGCCGATGATGTTTGAGCCGAAATGAAAATGACTAGGAGCGTGTGGTAACAAACCAGTTTTAGGTCCATCGTTTGAAATTTTCTATGACATAACTCATAGAAACAATTGAAAGCTTTAGACTTTCCCTCTCCTGTAATGTATCACTGCTTCAGATCCGAATGTGTTAGCAGAAGTTTCCAACTCGTCTGCAGGTGAATGGCAATAATTATTGTCGCAAATATCATGAATATGTTTGTTCTCTTGGAACGTTATATTTTTCCTTTCTCCGAAGATGAACAGACATATACTGTTGAACTCAAACTTATATCACATAACGAGGTATTTGACAGCTGCCCTGTGATATAAAATACATATTTATCAACTAAAAAATGAAACACTGTCTTCCATGATACAAATGATCGCACAGCAATCGAATGCGTTTATGTCCATCCATTTGCTGGTAATTATACGATTGAACTTCCTCAAAGAACGCTTTTCTTTCACAAGCAGAACGAACATGAATGACTAAACGAGTGTGTTTACGCTGGCTGCTTCTTTTGTGCCCGCGAAGAGCCCATTTTATAATGAATAGAATAATCATATGAAAAGAAACTTTGTATACCATCCGACTGTTATTATAGGCTAGCATATCACACTTTTTTTTCGGCATGTTGGGTTTATAAAAGGTATTGTGTCCAACCAGGGCATGTTTCTGGTCCCACCTCCTCGATCACACACATTAGTCGTGGTGTTTAGGAAATTTAGTCAACAAATTGATATATGTATGTCAAATAAATTCTGATTTCCTCCCCGGACTGCACTGACAAAGATGCACTTAGAATCAAAGTTTTGTTAAGGTGTAAAAGAATGCTCCGCATTATTTCACAATATCCTGTAAAACGATATCGTACCCGTAGCATTATCCGAAGCATAAGGGGAGTTAGTATCTTTAAAAATGTGAAAAGAACATTTGAAAAGAAGGCGGTGCCAATTTGAAAATATAGGGAAATCAAATTTCCCATATTGGTTTCAAAGTAGGTTTTGTTGTGTGGACAAAACTCGGTACTAACATCGTCACTGTGACTGTTCCACGGGTTTTATTTTCTAGCCATAATGGACTCTATTTCCCCATGACACCGACCAAAAATAAGCTATGGCACATCCCTTACCTTACCCTCCCCGAACCATCCGAAAGCTAGAGTATAAAACTATAAACACTCATCATGAATGCATGGATAAGAGACTATCATATCACAGTGACGAACGGGAATTCCCCTAACCACATACCCTATTTCCCCTGCTGTTTACTCAATGTGGATCTTTTATACTCACTTTTGAATGTCAGTCTCTACAATCCATTGTTGTAGAACAGTCAGGGGAACGAGCTCAAAAGTCACAAAAGAGGTCAAGCGCAGTGCAAAAACAGAATTATTGAGCTCCTTTCACATTGTGTTGTGGCACCGAGGTGTACACTGATCTGTACATGCTCTGACTCGCAGCTTCCTAAATAACTGCTTTTAAAGTTGTCTCAGTTTATTTCACAGGATTCCTAGGAGGCTGTAGCCCTGATAATTTTTAAGCTACAAATATCTTGAGAATCGTCATCGAATATAATGTATTAGGGCAGCAACGTTGTCGCTCTATTGATTATTACGTATCTAGATTATTTTCATATATGCATTTGAACGAACTTCCGTGAAAAGGGAAAAAAGTGGATACATGATAGACCACTATTCATTATTATTCCCAACAACTGAACACTTGTGCACAATAGCATTCCATGTTTTAGACAATGGAAAATCATTTCTTGATATCAAGAATTACCATTGCTTTAATAATAATAATAATAACAGTTCGTCCTTATATAGCGCATTTCAGGACCGCAGGCCCTCTCAATGCGCTTTACAGATATATAACAACGAAAAATCATTTCTTGATATCAACAATTGAATTATGGATATCAAGAAATAGGAACATAATTATGTTAAAACGGCTTGCCATAGACAAGCATGATCAGTGGACGCTCAGGCCGTTCTCGTCCACTCAATCTAAAAGTCACTATTTACTGTACCAGTTAGTGAACGAATGTCTGTTTTCATAAACTCCACCGATGAAGGGGCACCGCTTTTTCTTTGAAATCCTATTTCGCCTCCCTTTTGCAAACGCGATAGTTTGGAAGGTGCTTAAGTGCTTTATTCCCCCTCTCGAGCTAAGTCTTTACCATTGTTAAAACTGAATTCATGAGAGTTCCCCATATCAATGGTAAGAGAGCACATCATTAGCCAGATTGTCATATTATGACGATCTACTGTATTGCTCCAATGAAACACCAATGATTTTTATGTATGCATATGCATTTACTGGCATTACAACTCGTGAACTACCTCAAAGAAGTGTTTGTCACTGTATGCGATTCATATTACATATACATCTGTTTACTTTAGTCTGTCTGTTTTTGATGTGCTCGTCATGCAGCTCGCACAAAGAACACATGAACCGCGGAAAGAATGCCTACTTGGATAAAGCGGATGTCACTAATATTTACACAACCCGTATTACAAAACTCATTATAATTTGACAAATAAAAGCATTGCAATTATATTCATTCTTTATGGGATGTCGTCTGCTTGGGCAGGATCGGTTCATATAGTGACGTCATTAAAACATCGTTATTTTTCCGACGAATCTCTCGCATATCCCAGATGCTATGGAGGTTGTTTTATTTGTATTTTGTATAGATCACCCGATATTCAGTTGACCTAAAAACTTGCATGATGGCCATCTGTTAGCTTACCAGTTTCTAGTAGTACGCTATTTGCCATATTTGTGATTTTCTATGAACCCGCACTTTGAGTACCTTATTTCCCATTCATGATGACTTTAGGGGTGGATCGAGCTTAGCAGTTAGAACAAAAGTATTTGAAAAAATATATATAAATATATGACATAAATGTACATCAAAAAGTCATCAACAAAAGTCAACATGAATTCGTAATTTAGTCAACCTTTAAAGGGAAAGTACATCCTGATGTTCAGTTTGTTTTAATACCAGCAGAAAAAATGAGAGATAGCGGTCAGTGAAAGTTTGATGGAAAAAAAAACGATTAAAAACAAGAAATTCATGAATTGTTTAACTTTAATGAAACTCAAATTGGCAATACTGTCATGTATCTTGTATTGAATTGAAGTAATAGAAATAACTGAAGAAAAGATGACAAAACAGGCACTGAAATTGTGTGAGATGTCATGGGACATCGTCTGCTTGTGCACATCATGTTCAACATGTGACGTCATATCTCAGCAGCGACCGGAGAGCTTTTCAGGTGCTATGTCGGGGCTGTATCTAAGCGTTTTGTCATTTTTAATAATCATTACTTCCAATGTTTCCAAGCATTGGCTTTTGTTAACCTTGGCCAATCAAAGTGTCACCTTTGCAAAATTGACATTAAAGTTATTTTTTAAATCAATGAACCTTCTCTTTAAGACATCGAATTGGATTTGTATACACAAAATTCGTAATAATTTATTGTGAGTGTGCAGAATGTAACAGGTCGTTGAAGTAATACAAGTATATACATAGGCATCAAGTGAATAATTGGGTTATAGTAGCCCTATAAAAAGAGGTGTAATAACTATCACTAATGCATTCAATTTTTTCCCTTTTCAATCTCTTTCCAGGAAAAATCGGATATTTGATAATGTCCTGACTCGAGTAAGTGTTGATGTTGCGATAGCATCAGCGATGCTCTTCTTCTACATTACTCTTTACTACCGGGACAGATCTCGAAACGTCAGGGTATCTTTTCACGAAACCGTCATAAGTACAAATTTGCCGAAATCCCATTGATATAAGTTTGGATTTAGTAGCTGGCAACACAATAGGGCGAGAATGTTCAAAATACATCGTGAAATATGTACAGTTCACAACTAAATTATAAATACCTCCACCAAGTTTTGTAATATTTTAAGTATGTCAAAAAGTTGATTTGTCCCGATTCATTTATCTTGAGAACGACACACGTACATACATGACATTAAATCTAGCACCTAAAGGTATTCGACAAAGGCCCTAATTCCAACCGGTTTACCTTTCATTCCTGAGCTAATGAAGAGAAAAAAGAAGTATATTTACAAGGGGTATGAATATTTTAGTTGTAGATCAAACATTTGATTAAATGGTGATGTAATATACCAATATTCATTGACAGAAGTCAATGTGAAAATGCATGATATCGGACTGTCATACACAGAAGCTATTCTTGTACCGAGGTTAGCTTTTATCAATATCAATTCATTCAATTGGTATTAATCAGTTAATTACTTTCATTATCATCGTTCATCACCGAAATATACACAAATATGACAAAAGAATATGAAGATGCAACTTCAACCTAAACTCGATTACAGATACAACCCCGAAATTTGACATTTTTATTTGGTTCTTATATAAAAAAAATAATGAAAATAGTTTGCATGTTCATTTGAAAATTAAATGGTGGATAAAATCATAATATTTATCGAATTCTTCTTTTAAATCTTTGCGATTGCAAAGACTTTAGTTGTCAGGGACTCAAGGCCAGTCACTCGAGCCAAATATTACAATTATTCTAGCTAAATCATGTTATACATGAATTCTATATAAAATATTGTTATCAATTTTCAATTACGAAAAAATGATGAATTCTATCAATTAATATTAATTTCTGATAAATACTATTATTCATGAATTTGTTCATAAGGACTTGAACATTCGTGACTTAAATAAAAAATGATGGATGTAAGGCATTAACCTCTCTTCTTCGAGTATATTTTTGTATAATTTGGTCTCAATTGGTTAATTTCTAATTTAATAACCTGTCTTTAGAAACTGTTAATGTTAAACCCAAACACATACTTGTATTCATGTGCTGTTACATTGTCGGTCTTAGACATTTCCTGAAGCCCATCTATGTGGCTCTCATATTGCGGAATATTTCATCCAATTATGCCCGCGGGTTCTCGTAGTCATGTATTGCTTCATAGTCGGTCTCAGGTTTTACCTGAAGCCCACGTACGGGACTTTCATTACGTGAACTATTCTTTTCAACTACACTATTCGTAATGTCCTGGTATTCATGAGTGATTGCATAGTCGGTCTCAGGGTGTACCTGAAACTCTGGACCAGTTTGTCCATTGGCCCTATTTACAGGTACCTCATACCCGTCTTCCTGTGAGATTACCTTACTTAATGTTTGGTATACCTGGACTGAACGGCCATCTTGGGGAGTCGTAAGGGCAATGTATTGATCATCCCCGCCATGACAATCCGCAACGTCTGACATCCGAAGATCATGAACATCGGACGATTCAAATGTCGGGTTATCCTTTATTCCAGGACTCTCCCGAGGCTCTCCGGAGGCGGCGATACCTTGAGATGACACATGCTTGAGCCTGATTTCACAATGAAGACAGTGTAGCAATTTATTAGAACGGATGAATAAAATGAATGGTACGAGGTTAGCCACTATTCAGAGAGTTTACTAAACAGCAATGCAAACATTTCTCTATTTCTCTATCTTCCCTCAAGTATTCCTTTGTTTTATCTGTCTCATGTGCCTTCTTTTTCTAAAATCAAATGAATTTCTTTGTTTCGTCTGTCAACCGGGATGACCCCAAAATAAGATAGTGGATGTTATATCTATTCATGGCGAAAATGTAAATAACCTTTCAAACGACTTATTCTAGAATAACCGCTCATAAATTTAATAGGCCTACTTTAGAAATCATATGTACGATTCTAACGAAAAAAAATTCCTATGGGGTAGTGGAGTGCGATAATTAGCTGTAATGAACGAAACATTTGAGCGTAGTTCATGAATATGTATTAGTCTGGAATTGACAACAGCATCAATTATGATAAAAGACTAATACCCTTTTCGTCGACAGACCAAGCACACGAGAAACACGATGAGAGCGATAGCGAATAGCGGGACCAAAGTGGAGATTAGTGTTGGCACCAAGCTTAATCCTGTTTCAAATTTAACATAAGGTAATGAAAAGGAAAATCATTTCAGAAAAAAATCGCCTATTATTGACCCATGTTAAAATGGATAATGAAGAATAATATTGCAGCATATTATGATATATTGAAAAATACCTTAGTCATGTTGGACTAGCACGATAAACGAACACATCCATATGTCTTTTGATTGATACAAAATAAAATATTACAAAATAATTAATTTTTTTAAATAGGAAAACGCGTAATAACCAAATGCTATAACTCATCATCATTTCGTTTCTTTTTATATTCCTTTTAGTTCGTTTTATTGGATCCTTGTTTCAATATGATCTAAGTAATGCAATCATCTTAATAATCGAATCGAATGAAATGATATAATTTTACTGGTAATGTAAAGCAGGGCTCCCACTTAGCCGAGTTGTTTTAGCGAGTTATGGCGAGTTGCCTCAAAGAGGTACTCGCAATAACTCGCGAACAATTCGGTATGGCTTAGCGTAACTCTTTACAACATTCCACGACTCTCCTCGAAGTCGCGAGCAGTTCCAAAATGTTGAACATGTTCAAAAAATGTCCCCGATTGGTTGTAATTCGATGTGAACTCGCCTACACTCGTTATATTCTCGCATTACTCGTAATATTCTCGCGCTGCACTTTTCATAACTCGTAGCAACTATCCAGCTTATACCCCCTTCACATACACGGATTTTTCTTACGAGTCCTTACGGATCGCACAAATTCACGGATCTTTCACGGATCTTTACGATTTGGCCACTTTTACGACCGGTTTAAGAGTTATAACGAGCTGTTTGGGGTTTATTACGGATCATTACGAGTTATTAC
This sequence comes from Strongylocentrotus droebachiensis, assembly GCA_035222895.1. Lineage (NCBI taxonomy): Eukaryota > Metazoa > Echinodermata > Echinoidea > Camarodonta > Strongylocentrotidae > Strongylocentrotus > Strongylocentrotus droebachiensis. The sequence continues at coordinate 11,059 of JAVYIG010009125.1, read as the reverse complement.
GATGTATTTACGGCAACAGTCCACGATTCGTTACGAGTTGTCACGGATAACTACGAGCAACTAACGTGTTAGTTACGACCTGTTTACGTGTTGTTACGAATAGTTACGAGTAAGCTACAAGTTATTACGAGTCCTTACGATTTTTAGCCAAAAAATAATAACTGAAAATGAAGTGTTCGAATTTGCAGCTTTTATACCTTTCCCAAAATCGTAAACAGTTCGTAAGCATACGTAAATTATACGTATCTATTCGTAAAGTATTCGTAACTACACTTAAAATGCTCGTAATAACCCGTATCAATACGTAAAGCCATCGTAAAATGACCCGAATAAAATCGTAAACAACACGTAAGCACACGTAACCATCCTTAAACTGCTCGCAATAATCCGTAAATAATTCGTAAACAAATCGTAAACTAACCATAACGAATCATTACAAAAATCTGTTACGAGTCATTTACGGATTCTTGCGAGCAGTTTACGGATGGTGACGTGTTGTTGCGAGCGGTTTACGGGTTGTTACGGATTGTTACGAGCTATTTACGAGCTATTTACGGACAAATCAATCCGTGGACAATCGTAAGAAGATTTTTGACATGTCAACAAATCTGCCTCTCCTTTCACGGATCCTCAAGAGTGTCTACGAGTTGTTGCGAGTTGTGACGAGTTATTTACGGATACCAGCGAGTTATTTACGGATGCTTGCGATTGACTACGAGTTGGCGATCTGTAAGGACTCGTAAGCAAAATCCATGTATGTGAAGGGGGTATTAACAAGTTTATTTACTCTGTCTGCTTCTTCTGTGCGTGCGAAGAGCCAATTTCATAATGAATAGAATAATCATATGAAAAGAAACTTTGTATACCATCCGACTGTTATAATAGCCTAGATTATCACACTTTTTTGATCAGGCATGTTGGGTTTATAAAAGGTATTGTGTCCCACCAGGGCATGTTTCTGGTCCCATCTCCCCAATCATACATATTAGTCATGGTGTTTAGGAAATTGAGTCAACAAAGAAAGGTATGTATGTCAAATCGATTCTGATATCTTCCTGGACTGCGCTGACAAAGACGCACTTAGAATCAAAGTTTTGTTAAGGTGTAAAAGAATGCCTCACATTATTTCAAAATATCCTTTAAGACGATATCGTATATGTGACATTATCCAAGGAATTAAGGAAGATGGTATCTTGAAAAATGAGAAAAGGAAGGCGGTGCCAATTTAAAAATACAGGGAAATCACATTTCACATATTGGTTTGAAATTAGGCCATCGGCTGTGTGGATAAATCTCGGTACTTAGATCGTAACTTTGGTTGTGCCAGTTTTAATTTATTTGCCATTTGTTCCATTTATTTGCCATGATGGATTTATTTTCATTATGACACCGATCAATAATGATCCACGTCACATCACTCACCTTCCCCTCTTCTAACCACCCGAAATCTAAAGAATAAAACTATATACAGTGTTGTGGTCGAGTGGATACGTCGCCGGACTGTCGATCACAAGGTCCGCGGTTCGAGTCCCGCCGCCCCACTAATGTCCTTTGGCAGGACATTGATCTACATTTGCCACACTCCACCCAGGTAAAGTAAATGGGTACCTGGTAGGAATTTATTCCTTGAAATGCTAGAGCGCTATAATGGCAGCACAGCTAAAGCCGGGGTAATAATATCCAAGTTTGGAAGCGCTTAGAGACTTAATTGTGATTCGCGCTATATAAAATCTGAATATTATTATTATTACATCCATCATTAATGCATAGCTAATTCAAAATTTGTTGATCCCTCACATCTACCACCCTTCATCCTTCTTTCACAGTACAATGTAAATGAATGTATTTTTTTAATATATTTATATTGTTTTTAATTTATAATGATTTGTTTGTATATCTTTTGATGTGTTTTTAAAGAGATGTGAAATAAATTGAATACTAAAAAAAAAAAACATCGTATCGCAATGACGAATGGGAATACCCATACCCACATATCTTTGACATGCTTAAATTGATTTTTCAAAATATTTTCTCTATTCTCAGTGACTAGCCGATTTTTCTGGCACGATTTACTCACCGTGGATCTATATTATTGCTTTTGAACGTCAGCCTCTACAATGTATTGTTGTAGTACAGTCATTGTTGTACATGTAGTACAATTAGATGATGTGTTTTCGCCTTTTTTGTGTTTAACCCCGACCGATCAGCGTTATACTAATGTTAGGCCTGTATCCAATGTGCATCATAGAAAATCACAAATGAGTCCATATGTAGATAGATAATACTGTAAATAAACGCAGGAAAAAAATACCAGCATCAATTTATTAAATGCTTAATGTGTGCATCATACACATGAAATTATGTACAAATGTTATCATTCTCCTTGTATACCAGTGCATAATTTAAACATTTTAAAGAAGATATATTTACCATATATAAGATGCAGTTTACATTTGCCTTGTACATATAACACACTATTCTCGTTTAATGTATACACTTCAATTTGTTTCTACTTGTATAGGAATCCAGTTAATACCGTGCTCACATTGAAGAAAGGAAATATGATGCTGTTAAAAAAATATATAAATATCATAATTTTATTATATAAATGTTGAGAAAAAATATGATGTCTTCCTTCATGCTGTAGGGACTATGAAAAAATACATTTATAGCACTGTAATTTAATATGTTAAAAAATGGCATGGGCGTGATAATCATTTGGTACATACACCCCAAAATAAAAGATAGTGTCAGCACAAGCTTTGCATTGCAAAATGGAAGCCATATATCTATATTGAATATAGTGTATACACGTATTATATGTTCTTATTTAATTAAAGTAAAGAAAATCTATATCATCTATGTATGGCAGCATGAATACATTTACCCATGTGAAAACGTCTCTATTTCACACAAAAAACTTAAATACATACAGTTTGTTATACATGTTTACTCATCCCAATTGTCCAGGCACAGATTCTAAGAGAACGGTTTATTCATCATATTTTATTTTTGTTCATAAACTTACGAAACTATATCATTTGTCTGCGCCGTTAGACAGGATTCGGTGGAAGTTTGATTACAACATGCTATAATCCTTACAATGATCAAATATAATTCTACCTAATTACTATGCAGTACGAGACATTATTGTGGTAAGTATTTTCTTTCATTTGTTGTGTATAATGTAAGTGTTTTTAACCTTCTTTCTAAGTATACTTTTTTTCGAAAGGGCTGTCCTTTAAAAAGCATGATTCAACTTGTATTTACATCTCACATTAACAATTGTATCCTTAATTGGGCAGAATTCTATCATGTGTAAAATCTCATTTTCAGTAATACATGTATGTTTCATTTTGCATACGTATTTACAGATCCGTATTTCCCTTGCACAGATTATAAGGAAACACTATATTTAGATTTTTCTCGTTAACAAATTTACGAAACTAATGCAATTGTTCGCCCTTAAACAGGATGCAGAGTAAGTTTCGTTAAAACAAGCGACATCCTTACAATGATAAAATATAATTCTACCTCGTTGTACAATAGAAGATATTATAATGGTACATATATACATATTATTTTTAGTTGAAGTCTGTAATGTGAGTACTTTTATTCCTTTGTAGATATATCCTGTACAAAAAGGGTTGTCCTTTTAAAAATATTATGTCCTCACTTTACATGTGTATCCTTGATACTATTTCATCCATGAATGGTTCAGGATTTAATCAGGTAAAAGGGTCCATTTTTCGATACAACTGATATATTTCACGACAAACATATTAACACATCTCATTCGCCCCTGCCACCTATTATAGGAAAACATCAAATTCTGATTATTTTTCTTAGCTAATTTTAAAAGCCAATCAATATTCGAACGGTAGACAGGATGTGATGTAAAATTAGGTCATGCAATCATCCTAACTATGAACAAATACAATCTCCATCTGTAATACAAGTTATAGGCATTAAAATCGTGCAATACAAGTTCAGAGATATGTTATTTTGTATAGTAAAATATCTATGAATGAAAAAGTAGCACTATTTACTATAATTGAAAAAATCTGTATACATTTTAATTTCTATTCATTTGTATAGACATCACTTTGAAAAAAAAACATACATGTGATACTTAAATAAGCAATTTTTTACTAACAAAAGTTTGTATCGCCTCTAAGCCCCTCGCGAACGTTTTCTTTGTTTTCAAACAACATATGTATTGTTATTTGTTTTCTAGATATATATTACGAAAGGGTTGTCAACATCCTTTTTGATAAAGGGCAGGCTTATACATTTCACATTTCCATCGCCAAAGTATGAATACTGAATATTTCGACCTAGCTGGTTTTTCTATCAAAGACATTTGTAAAAAAAAAAGAAAAAAAGATGATGTGTTATTAGGCATTCCTTAACTCGTATTCATCCATCTTTATTACCCAAAAAGCAACATATAATGTGTTTGCATTTGGGAGGGTGTGGGCGGATATGTATTTGAAATGACAAACATTTTTTTATTTCAACAAAATATATATTTTTTTTTAATAGCAAAACCATTACCCCTCTATATTTCCCTAAATGACATTCTATGTAGAGCTGTAGATATCATTTTCTATCATTACAGTGTTATCAACATCATTGCCCCGTCGTGATTTATCTGGCATGGCGTACATGGCTTTTACATCATCACGCTTTCCGGCGCCATTTTGGGTCACGTGGTCACGCGGGTTTTTTGTCTGGTAGCGCGTACAAGCCCCTCCCCATCTGTCGATGCCCTCCATACCGATCGGCTCCAAGCGGTTTTTCGTGGAAGTGGCGTACAGCGCGTGGAGGCTATCCTCCCCCAGCGCTGCTTTACTGTTGCTCGAGTTCACCGTCTTAGCTCTTCTGTCTGGCATAGCGTACATCAATGACGGATCATCTGTGTCATTTGGTGGCGAGGTGTACGTCTTCGGTCGAGATGAGGTTTTAGCTGATAGGTCAGGCATGGCATAGAGAGCTGCGGGGTCGTGTGTTGCTTCTTTCATGGTAGATCTCTTCTCCGAGTTCATGTTTGTAAGTTCGTTATTGTCCACGGTCATGTTCTCATAGTCACGTTCCGTCTCTGCACTCCTGTTTCTCATAACAAGGATCCTCTTCCTCGTCGGCAGGTCTACTACGTTCTTGATTGCCGTCCTTAGTAGGAATCATCGTTGTTAATGGATGGTCAGTAGCAGATGATCGCTTCTCTGTATTTCTATTAGAAGAGGATCGAAAATGGGGTAAAATATAAAGGCGGATCCAAGGGTACATGGAACAGGTCAGTTGCTTCCTCCCCTCCCCACAAAAAACAAACGAAAACATATAAAAGATCTACTATTTTTGTATAAGTGGTTTTTATTTTAAAATATGAGGCACGTTGTAAGAAACTATTTATTCAGTTTACTCTGTCAACACTAAGTCCCCGCCCCTATTAGGCCAAGAGCATTAGTTTTAACATGGACATTTTTGGTAACAAGCTGATTTTTGCAGGGTAGGTCCAGGAATATGTCTAGATTAACATACTAAAAGTCCTCATAAATCCTCTTTGAGCGTTTTCCGCAATCCAAGATGGCGTCCAAAATGGCCGCCACGTCCTTAATTGTCTTATAGCTTTGCAACTAGATAACCCAAATACAAAAATTAAATGTCTAAATATATGTTTTTTTAGCATAAGGAACTCAATAAAATACCTGTTGATAAATTTTGAAACACACAAGTAGCTATAAACCACTTTTAGCCCTTTTCGAAATCCAAGATGGCGCCCAAAATTGCTGCCATTTCCTGTGTTTCTTCTAACTTTGCAACTAGATAACCCAAATACCAAATTTTAATGTCTAAATATATGTTTTTCAGCATAAGGAACTCACCCAAATAGTTATTAACAAATTTTGAAACACACAAGTAGCAGTAAATCCACTTGAGCCCTTCCCGAAATACAAAATGGCACCCAAAATTGCCATTATTTCCAAATTTATCTCATTGTAAGTAGATACGTAATGAATATAATCAAATGTCTAAGCTAGAAAAAGCACCATTGAAATACATATCAGTAACACAATATTTTAATTAAAAAATACCTCTTATGCATAAAGTACACACACACACACACCCACATACACATATGGCTGCTTCCATCATCATCAACGATATCAGACCGACAGTGTGCAACTGTGAAGAGTACTCAACATGAGATGTAATTGAAAATGTAGGACACATTACCAAGGGTCGCTAAAGCTTTTTTATACACAATGACTGTAAGAGAGGCGGTATGGATGTTGCTTTGCTGCAGCACTAGTTGGAAGTAGACTTTTTAACTGAAAGGATGAACTCAGAAAACCGCGACCAATTGCCCGTTTAATTGTATGCAGTGTGACGGTAGTCCATCAAGAAACTGCTGGCCCCATAAAGGCTTTCCCGGCTCTTTTTTTACCTCGTCATGGGTGCTTCCACTGCGAATGTATCAAGCAAGCCATAGTCAAGTTTCTTGTGGACCATATTGAAAGTTTTACGACTGCCCTGACGGTAGATTGCAGAGACCGTATCACACCGTGTCACAGCTTAAAGAAACATCAGGCAATGTCTAGTGTCCCCTATGGGCATGCTGAATTTCATGAATGTTGAAGGACCGTGACAGGATTCTGCGGCATAGCATGTGCATATCTGTGGAAGTGGTTGCCGGAGCAACTAGCATGACCAGTAAATCTGTGTCCCTTACCCAACCACAACAACGGGCACCTGTTCTGGACTCTGCTACTGCTTGTGCTGTAGAGACAATCAGGTTAGTGGCATCCGTTTCTGTCTGCTTGATACCGGTACGTATTTTGTCACGTGGAGTTTGTATAAGTCTCATCTTATTGTTGCTGTTGGCAAGGAAAGCTGTTTTGGGTTGTGCTTGTTGGCATATAATATATTATCATCAAATAAAGAGGTCGTCTTTGGGCTATTCGTCTCTGCTCAGCTACCTTTGTGGAAGTTGCACTTCCATATCCATCGAACACCACCGTCAAATGAGCTCCATAATGCTTAAGGGTGCAGTAGGCGACCACCATCTTAAACAAAGAGACCATTTCTGGCACGTTGGATTGCTTGGAGAACTTTGTTGGCTTCCGTATCACCCCACCTTTGAAAGGGAAAGTGCGTGGGAATATGTTCATAAGCAAAAGACCGATTCCATCTCAGTGTTGTTATTCAGGGACACATGTTGTGCTTTGTCCCCCTGATTTTTCACTCTCTTACTCTTGGCACCAATGGTCTTCACCTTGTCCCTTACGATGTACATAGCTTGAATTCTGTAAACTTCCTACCATACATTCGTTTCGGATGCCGCTACTAGGCCGATTTGTACAGGTTAATCACAATTAACAGATACGCCAACGACGATGCCAGTTGACAAGGAGACCAGGCAATTAGTTTTCGTATCAAGCAAATGGTGATGTGCCTGCAGCCATCCAACAAAGATACATCTTTCTTTATTGTCTCTTGACCGGGTACTTTGCGGTATGTCTGTATGCTGCTCTGGTGTACCAGTGTGTACTCCGGTGAACTGTTCCAGTTCATCACAGGTAGGAACACAGTGAGGAAGTGCATGAACCCACTTTAATAGCCAATGTACTGTCTGTGATTCCACGTCCACGAGTCATTTCTCTAGATGTTTTCAGCTGCCGCATCAGGAACTTTTCAATGGTCTGATCAGAGAAGTTTCCAACCCAGAATGAATCCACACGGCGGATCGTGAAGTATCCCATTTCTGCGAATTGTGTATATTCATTTCCTGGCATGGTTTGCTCTAGAGCTTCCCTCTGTTGTAAATACAACCTGGTATATTTGAACTAGGGAAGATGTCCTGCAGCATGGAAATGTTGTATCATTTCCCTCACACAGCTGAGATGGAGCCTCCACTCCCCTGTCCTTTCAGCTGGAATGAAACATTGCAGAAGAGACACATAAATGTCGGATTTACTGCAACCAAAGTTTCCCTGTCCTACTGTGTCCTGCTGCCCCGTTCAATGAGTTGTGAAATGATCTGAATTTAAATGTTTGACACACTCTTCTCAGGTACAGCAGTCACCCTTCTTGTCCCTGGTTGAGGGAGTGCACCATACAGATTCGCTAAGTGGTCCTTATCTATGCTGTTTAAGGACGCCAGGTTTACCCATCAACACGCCAATGAGGGGCAGCTGAAGTAAGAATGTGAGCACGAAGAGAAGGGGAAAATGCATGACCAGATTGCATATGTGTGACAGGACCCTTTGGCGTACACTGTCTCCCATAGCTCTACAAGCATACTTCTGCCCATGACGTGGACTATATGCTGCCGAGATATGACATGAGGAGTTGAAATCCACCAAACCGGACGATTACTTTTCCTAGGTCTTGAGAAGAAGCTACAATCTCTGCTGCCTTGATGTATGAGGGCTGGTTAAATGTTACTGCACATATTCTTAAGTTTTATGTTTTTCACATTGTGACTGTGTAAAGTATAGTGCCGTGCAGATAGTACTCGGATTGGAGGGGTCTAAATTTATGAAGGGCAGAGTTTCAATTCTCGTACTGGTTTCTCTGCATGGCCACTTTCATGAAACCAATCCATGAAGGACAAAGCTCATGTTGCTCAGCTCAAGATGTTTATCTGTTCACGTGAGCCACACTTCCGGTGTTTATACGAAGCCATTCCAACAATATTGGCGACAGAAATGACCTGGTCTACTAGCAGAAATGACCTGGTCTACTAGCAGAGATGACATGGCATGTGCTATTGAGGTGCATTTCCTGTTTGAAAACCTTGTGACTTTTGCCTTTGCAACAGTAATTGGTACTAATGTGTCTCCATTTTCAGTTCCATCTAACGTTGAGTACTCTTCACGGTTTGCACATTGTCAGTCTGATGGAAGCAGCCGTATGTGTGCATGTGTGAATGTGTGGGTGGGTGGGTGGGTGTGTATACGTTATGTATAAGAAATATTTAATTATTTAATGAAAGGTTTATTTGTACTGATATGTATTACAATAGTGCTTTTCTTATAGACATTTGATTGTATTCATAACGCACCTACTTTAATACAGAGAGATAAATTCGAAATAATGGCCATTTTGGACACCATTTTGGATTTCGGAAAGGGCTCAAGTGGTTTTAACTGCCACTTGTGTGTTTCAAAATGTATTGATAAGTATTTGGTTGAGTTGCTTATGCTGAAAAACATATATATGCTGAAAAAACATATATTTAGACATTTAAATTTGGTATTTGGGTTATCTAGTTGCACAATTATAAGAAATTCAGGAAATGGCAGCAATTTTGGGCGCCATTTTGGATTTCGGGAAGGGCTAAAGTGGTTTATAGCTACTTGTGTGTTTCAAAATTTATCAACAGGTATTTTTATTGAGTTCCTTATGCTAAAAAACATATATTTAGACATTTACATTTTGTATTTGGGTTATCTAGTTGCAAAGTTATAAGGAAAATCAGGAATGGCGGCCATTTTGGACGCCATCTTGGATTACGGAAAACGCTCAAGGAGGATATACGAGGACTTTTAGTATGTTATTCTAGATATATTCCTGGAGCTATCCTGAAAAAATCAGCTTGTTACCAAAAATGTCCAGGTTTAAGCCTATTTTTGACCTAATGCCTCTTGGCCTATATAGGAAGTGTTTTTGTAGTCCGGTGTTCATGTGACCAGGTAACGTCATATTAAAAAAAGCAGAACGATCTCTTCCACAATTGAAGATTTTGTATACATGTACATGCACTTTGTATTTGTGTTTATGAGTATAATCAAAACCACTATCCAGACAGCAGATAAACAAATGTTGTATGAATAAGTCTATAAGCTCGATTACAATATACCATCAACGTCGTATCAGGACAATTACCCCCTGGGCAATCACCCCCCGGAAAAATTACCACCCGGAAAACTACCCCCCCACGGACCAATTACCCCCCCAGAAAATTACCCCCCGGAGAATTACCCCCCGAGGACAATTACCCCCCAAGGACAATTACCCCCCAGAAAAATTACCCCCCGGAGAATTACCCCCCGAGGACAATTACCCCCCAAGGACAATTACCCCCCGGAAAATTACCCCCGAGAACAACTACCCCCCGAGGACAATTACCCCCCGAGGACAATTACCCCCCCGAGGACAACTACCCCCGAGGACAATTACCCCCGAGGACAATTACCCCCCCGAGGGACAATTACCCCCCGAGGACAACTACCCCCGAGGACAATTACCCCCCGAGGACAATTACCCCCGAGGACAATTACCCCCCGAGGACAATTACCCCCCGAGGACAACTACCCCCGAGGACAATTACCCCCCGAGGGACAATTCCCCCCAAGGACAATTACCCCCCGAGGACAATTCCCCCCAAGTACAACTACCCCCCCCCTCTTCCGAGGACAACTATCCCCGATGACAATCACCCCCGAGGAATTTGAAACACTGTGACAAATAATGCGAGCTTCTCTCCAAATTGCTCTTTATAGACAATTTCATAAATTTTTCAATTTCTATGTTATTTGTGAAGTTCATTTCAGTGTTTTCAAGTTATTCACTTCGATGTGGGGGGGGGGGGGGGGGGGTGGGGAGTTGCCCAATTCCCCCGAAGTTTTGCTACCGAGTAAATAACAGAAATTACATTTTTTTAAAGAAATTCAATAATACATTGCGCGCAGAAACAAAGAAATTAGGATGTAATATTTCATTTATGCATCCTCTGTCACTTTTTAAGCTGATCGTGTATTTATCTTTGTATAATGGGCCCTCGACCATGATCCGAAATTAAAGTTTTCTTCACGTTATCTATATATTTCTGTTATCTATATATTTATGTTGTCATGCGGGAGTATGATATGCGCAGGTCGAGGGTTCGAATCACGACAACCGGCACTAATATCCTTTTTCAAGATATTAACCTGCACTTGCTACTCTCCACCCAGGTGTTAAATGGGTACCCGGTATTATGCGGACCGTCATTGTTGGTCACAACGGTGTCGATTTTTATCCGTGGTTGGGGGGGGGGGGGGGTGATAGGTGC